>VWYO01015880.1:411623-427196 GCA_013400275.1 Rhadina sibilatrix
TTTTTTTTTTTTTTTTTTTGTTACCTTGTATTTAGAACTTTGCCTTTGGGCTTTTGATCTCTTTGGGGAGAGCAGATGTTAAGCATGCCTTGGAGCATGCATGTTCTGTAAATCTGCAAATCAGGAAACGGAGGTGCTGAGGTGAGATACTATATCACCTACCAGATTGTGGTGCTGGAAGCAGAATGTAAGTCCCCAAGTCTGTCTGAAGGTGCTACTTAAATAGTTCAGATTTAATCTTTGTAAATCTGGATGAACTAGAAGACTGCCATGCAAAACTAAATTTGAAGTTTAGTGGATAGTCACACTGGGGAGTCTGAGAACAAAGGCACCATATATTGAAAAAAGAGACAGAATTGTTCTTGGTGTTTGATTCCGACCTCTGCCAAAGGAGATGGTGTCTTAACCTCTTCATAGAGGGTTAAAATGCCATCTGATTGTGGTGGTGTGCATAGGTCTTCACATAGGTACAAGAAAAGAACAATGGGAAAAAAAGGCTGAAGGACAACTTTCTACTGGTGCAGCCTCACTTTGTGTATTGCATCCAGATTTGGGCACCACAATAAAAAAAGGACATTAAGCTATTAGAGAGTGTCCAAAGGAGGGCAATGAGGATGGTAAAGGACCTTGAGAGGAAGCTGTGTGAGGAGCAGCTGAGATCACTTGATCGGTTCAGCCTGCAGAGGAAGAGACTGAGGGGAGACTCCATTGCAGTTACAGCTTCCTCGTGCGGGGAAGAGAGGAAGACACTGGTCTCCTCTGGTTGTGAGGGAATGGTCTGAAGTTGAGTCAGGCAAGGTTTAGGTTGGATATGAGGAAAAAGGTTCTTCACCCAGAAGCTGGGCACTGGAACAGGCTCCCCAGGGAAAGTGGTCACAGCATCAAACCTGACAGAGTTCAGGAAGCATCACAACAGTGCTTTCGAGCACATGGTGTGGCTGTTGGGGTGTCCTGTACAGACCAGGAGTTGGACTTGATGATCCTGATGAGTCCCTTCCAGCTCAGTATATTCTGTGATTCTGTGAAACTGGGGAATGGTAATTTACCACAAAATTATTATGTGTTGGTTTAACAGCAATCTCTCCAGTTCTGCTTATTAATGTTAGCTAAAAATATCCTGTGCCTCTGTAAACATGCAGAGAATAGCACCTGACACCAAGAAGTTAAATACTTTTCTCGTTTTGGCATTGATGTTGTCTCCAGAGGACACATTAATCAAAGGGGGTGGGAGATATAAGAACGACTATATCATCATTAAAACTTAAAGTGTCTTATACCTATCTATTTTTTCACCAGACAGCAATACTAATCCCTTCACAGAGCTATATTAATGAGTCACACTTGAGCTTATTTTCTGAGCTGTAAGAAATTTTGAGAAGATAGTGTATGCTACAGTGGTAATTCAAGAACTGAAAAACTGCTACAAAAATGAAATTGAGGCAAATGTCCCTGGTTTAAAAAAAAAATGAAAAACAAAACAAAACCAATCCTAAAGCCCTCTGAGACACAACACAAGAATGTCTCTTGGTATACTCTATTTTGTTGGCCAGGGATGTTTCATTATGGAAAACACTCTCACATGTTCTTTGAGGAAGTATACATACTTTGAAATCCAGTAGACTTAACTTTTTTCTTCTTCTTATGTGAGTAGAGTGCAAAATTTGTATCTGCTGCCTGCATCTGCTACAGCTAATTTTTCAATTTATATAAATAAATAACCTGCCAAAACTAATTACTTCTCTTCAAATTCTAAATACATTATTTCTCCTTTTCCTTCCCCCCCATCTGTCTTGCTTTAATTATTTTTGCATCAGTTGTCATTTTAGAAGCTGGTTTGGTCTAAAAAGGGATGGTTGTATATGTCTCGCTATTTTAATTATGATTGCTGCTTTTTTTTTTCTTGGTATCTGGAGGCAGAAATGAAGTGGATGCTCATATAATGGTGCTCTTGATTTGATGGATAAGAATTTGTTCTGATCCAACATTGCCTAGTAAAAAAATTTCAGCAGAAACACTCAGCCCAGAGTTTGCAAAGCTGATGGTTTGATTTACAAGAATTAGCCTCTCAAATCCCATTTCAGTCCATGGGACTATAATCTTTGGTGCACGATTAGTCTGCAGAAAGGCTGATTCAGAAATGCATTGGCACTGTTGGTTGACACTGTAAAATTAAACTATCAGAGATATCAGTGAGCTACATAATCCTGAGTGTGACTAACTCTTCGTGGATTTCATGAAAATATTTATGCTTTTACAGAATTCATATCATGAAGCATCTCAGTGATGATGTGATCTCATACTTTTTTTTAATATCTGTTCCTTCTTTGGGTGTCTTCAGGTTTAGGGTTGTACTTCCGTTTTTCAACATTGCTGTTATAAGCATATATAATCTGAAGTACTGGAGTCTGCACAGGACATCTGAGAAGAAAGTTCTGCAGTTCTGCTGCTAAGGTACTAGCAGTAGGCCAGCCCAGGGAAATCTAGTTTTGTCTTAAATAGACTTGAACTTACCTTTCTTACACTGAAGGCAAGCAGCTGATGAACTAGCTATGAAGGATTTTGTGGTGGTAGAAAGGGCACATTGTTATTCTCATCCTTTTCAAGCTATTTCTCTCTAAATGAAGTAATTAAATGAGCAGAGAAGGCCAAATTGAATTCAGTATATATGTGCCATACTTCCAAGTTGAGTGCAAATGTAACAGGTCCACAGCTGCTGTAAAGATGCAAGGATACATTAAGTTTGCAATTCTATACTTGTGTGTAGAACAAGTTGCTATCAGTGCCATTTAACCTGCTTCCCTCCTGGAGAGGAGAGGGCCAGGCTTGCATGTCTTAGTCCAGATACTGGTGACAGCAGTTTTCTACAGAATTTCTAAAATGAATCGATGAGGATTATTTTGTTCTGGGTCACTCTTACAGGAGACATTCAGGGAACTAGATGATATTTAAGGTCCTGTCCAGCACAACCTATTGGGTGATTTTCTCCAACTCCCATCTGTCTGCTTTCATTGTGCATCCTTGCCCACCTCACTTCTTACTCATTCTACCTTCTCTTCAAGGAAGTTCCTAGGCTGAGAGTAACCTTTTGCCTTGTGTTGTAATTTGCCATACAATCCTTATATTCTTGTTGCACTTCAAAAAGAACTCTTCCAGTCTTCATTCTGCTGCACCAAGGTCAGTGTCTGTCCTGCAACCCCAAGACACTCAGGGAGGTGAAATCTTACTCAACCACAAGTCAATTGAGGTTTTGGAGACAAGATTTCACTTTAAGATTTTGACACTAAATAGCATTCTTCCTGTTTAAATGACTGAAAAGAAATGTCATTATCTGCTCTGTAAAGTGTTAGCTGTGTTGGCTGTGTGAAAGCTATTCTTTCATGTGTCCTCTGGGAGCATTGTAACACCTGGAACCCCCATTTCTCAATGTGTTCTCAGAAGATCCTCAAAATACATCTTTATTATAATCCAGTTTATCTTTAAAGACTGTTCATTAATCCATCTATATTTAAAGGCAATTTCATAAATACATTTGCTAAGGCACCTTGTAGCTTACGTAATTTGTTTCAAACAAAGATTTGTGTTACTTTTTTTCATACAAACAAGCATACATAATTTATCTTTCACATATGTATTGTAAACAAACACATTAATAATTTTATCACATGCTCTGGCATTTCCCACATGAACAGAAGTGATTTGCTATAGCCCAAGTTAGCCACAAAGTTAAAATCTTACTTTTTTTTTTTTTTTTTTTTTTTTTTTTTTTTTTTTTTTTTTTTTTTTTTTATATTGACTTCTTATATCNCTTAGGTTACATGCAGTCACTTAGACTATTATCTTTAACTTTTAATTATCTAGTTTGGATTTTTGCCAGTGGAAAGAGCCTTTTTAATTTTTAAATATTACTCCATTTGACCAGCTGAAGAATAAGTTCTATTTTTCCTTAAGATTTCCTATTTTTAATACCTTTTGTTGTTGACATTAAGCTGGGGCCTAAGATAAGCCAGGGACACTGACCATAATTATACGGCACAAGGTACTGTACACAGGCCACCCTCAAGTATTCAATTTTCAATCTATTGCTGAAACATTTTGGTTGACAAGACAGCATTGAGAAAACAGATACCCATCTCCATTAATTATTTTAAAAGAGGTATTTTCCATTTACTCTTTAAAAAAATATCAGTATCATGCTAACTTTTGGAAAGACTTGCAATTTAGTCTTTTCATAATGGATTTCATCATGGACATATTCACAAGAGCAAGAAGAGTTTTGAGAACCTTGTGACTGAAATTATCTTCATTTTCTTGGCAGCTCTTATGGGTATGCAGTGTATGAAATCAGCATTAAAAGTGGCCTTCATTATGAGCTTAAGTGGATTTGAGACTGTGCCAGGAACCCTGCCCCACTAATAGCTTGTTCCAGCAATGGAATAAACAGTTCTGCAGCAAGTGCTTCAGATAGATTGCTTCTCCAGATTGCATACTCAGGTTTGTCCTTGCTGATTTTGTTGTTTGTATCAGTTCACTGCTGCCTTAGCATGATAGAAGGTCTTGCTTTTCTGTGTTTTGGGACCTAGAAGACAGTGAACAGAGAAGTAGTCATAAGAATCAGTTCATAACTGCCTAACAACTTCCTTGATATGATTGTGGCAGCAGCGGAAGTAAATTGATAAAAAGGAAAAAACCTGAAGGATATTGGAAGCTGGGAATGTCTGCAATGACTGGCATGATCAAAATACAGAGATGAGTGATGAGAGGGAACTGTTGGCTTACTCTGTCCTAGTATGGAGAAACTACTTAGAGCATGTGCTTCTAACATAGTTACAGTATATCAAATTCTTCTTTATCATTTAACTCTCATTGAGGCAGGAATTAAGAATGAAGTTTAGAATTTGGCCCTTGATTGATATGATGACTTGTTTGGGATTTGAATTACTGTATCTCTTTGCCAGTCCCAAACGGACCCAAAATATGTTCCAAAGAAAAATAGTCCTACTGTTACCTCATTCTGAAGCTCAGTTCTGCTTTTTTTTTTGCTAGCCATTCAAAAAATATCCATGTGCTTGCTTCAAGGTCTACTCCATAATTTCCTGAAGTGCGAACTTTAGAATGCATTTACTTCCACAGTGCTGTGTCTGAGCATTTCTGAAGTAAACAGAAATTCATAATACTTGTGTCTTTACACACATATGAAAGATTTTGCAGAATCAGGTCCTTTGTACTTGTTCACGTACTCCTTGTGCTCTCATACTGCGTTCCAACCAGATGGATAGATAAAATCCTTATTTGAATCCTGGAGGTAGTCTCAGTGTCCCACAGGAAGAGTCTGCAGACATGTGATCACCATAAAGCTGAGGGAGTCTTTGAGGCAATTAATCAGATTATGTATCCAAGGCCAAATTCACAGTGTTTAAGAGACAAAGCAGAGAAAGGAGGTCTCTGGTGGTGTCCCCAGGACACATGCAGGTTGGCTATGCTGACAGCACGCTACACAACTGGTATACTTTTCATTAATGAGGCGAGAGGTGGATCTTCTTCCTACCAGTGTGTATCAGGCATTGTGAGCTTTGAATTCCCCACCCTGCTTCATGCCAGATAACCAGTATGGTCCTAAATGATGTGGCTGTTGCCCAGTAGCTGTGCTGCTCCATGTAGTTCCTGCAGCCCTGAAGGGTCTGGGACGGCACTCAGCAGCCTGGCTTCAAGGATAAATAACTGTGAGGGACAGACTGGATGTTGTGATAATCAGTCCTGAATTTTTGTGTAATTTAGGTGCATGATGCCATTGTCAAAGGATCCAATGTCCCCTGGTCTGAAAATATGTCTTTGTGTGCCCACTCTCCTTCCTGTTTCTTAAAGTCAAGTTCAGGAGTCACTAGAATTTATTGCAGATGTATTCTGTTCAGGAATCTACCATAGGCCTGGTGACAAAAATAGTAAGGGGCAGCACTGGAAAATGACCTCCATTAGTGATGTTTGCCTCCTTGCCTAGATATAGTCAAAGAGGAAGAAGAGGCATATCTTAAGTTAAAGACCCAGAATATCTCAACTGAATCATGGTTAATGAATGTCAATTTGCCATGAGAAAGACAAGTGACCAGTACTGGACCAGTATTTGCAATCTTGTGTCCAGACATGTCCTTGCTATCACCTCATTTATGTTAAGAAGTTCACTGGTCCTGAACTAGTTTCTTTCAGATTTCCACGAAAATTATCTTTCATTTGCTTTTGTCTTTCTTTGTTTCGTAAGGTTTCCCTCTTGCACTCAATGCTTTGAGAGAAGGAGATGTCAGGATCCTGAGTACACCACTGGGTCCTCATTGCCCTGGTCAACCTCACCAGGGACAACTCCCTCCTCTACCCAGACATGCCTTCTGATCCTTGTGGATCAGGACCTAATCCTTACTGGAGCTATGCTGTAGGTGTGCCTACCTTTGATCATGTTCCCTGCTGTTCCCAAATTGTTGTTCTGCTTTTCTGGATTGATCTTGGCTTTGACTCACTATCTTGTCTGATGATTGTTGGGCTCCTGATACTGGAATTGGATGCTGCTGCAGTTACCACCCCTGCTCTGTTTACCCTGTTTGGGACTGGGAGACTGTGCCCTGCTGGTTGTGTTGCTGCACTGTCTAAGGTATGGCCACCTTCAGAGCACAGCAGTGCTGCCTTTTTGAAGGGGCTCTGCTCTTTCTTTGCAGCTTCTGAGTTTATGGACTGCAGAGTGTGTTAAAATGTGCTTATGCATTTGTAAAGAGGCTGAGACCCTCTCCAGAACTCCTGCGGTACCATGCCACTGCCAGCCTGTGAGAAAGGTGAGGTTTCATCTGAACCATTTAATCTGAAACTTGGCCTGTAATAGCTCCTGAGCTGTTCTCCAAGTCACTATAACAATACACATGATTTCTGTATTCCTGATTTGTTCCTTGCCAAAACTCCTATTTGTCATTCTGGAATTAGTCTGATAGTGCAAAACTCTGTTTATCTTGCTGAGCATCAGCTGATTGTATTTAAGATGACTTTTTACCACACAGTCCATCATATAGAGCTCCCTGCATTATTTGCTTGACAATCCTCTTAAAGAATAGGGATGTTCCTTCAGAATTTAGAATATTATGTGGATAAACTCCAGTAATTACTATGAGGGTTGGACATAACTGTATGCAATATGATTTTTGGCTTTTCTTTCACACTTTGTCCTCCTCTCTGTGAGGAAACATCTGCTATTTTTCAACTTGTCTTTCATTGCTTCATATTGAAGTCATGGTAACTCAGGTAATGAGAAGCAGCCATGAAAACCTGAATTCTGACACATATCTTTTTTTTTTTTTTTTTTTCAGATAGTGTGTTGTATCTGTTTTTCAATTGCTGATTCACACCAAGCCCTACATCACCTATGCGCATCCTGTTGCTTCTCATTTGGTTGTACTCAACTATTCCCTTTGCTGTCTTCTTTCAAAGTGTGCTGGTATTTGTAGTGAAAATCAGTTCATGCAGTGAAATGAAGAATGATTCTGCTGGCCTCAAAGGAGCAGTCAGCTCTTCAAATTTGGGTTCAAGGAATTTCAGACAAATGTGTCATTTTGCCTCAGAGACACTTGAGAGAGCTTTCAAGGCCATTCTTGGAAAGTAAGGAAACCAAAGCAAATGTGAATGTCATAAGAGAGAGAGGTTTGCTTAAGAAAAATATATTCTTCCTGATATTATGCTGGCTTTTGGGCTTCTAACTTCAAGTTAGTCAACTTGAAATGTGTTTAGATTCAAAGATCCTAGCTTTTGTAAAAGGGAGAAAAACTCATCAAGCTACCCTTTTAATGCAAAAATAGAGACTTCAGCTGTCCCTGGGCCAAATATTTAGTTTAGCATACTGAAACCTATAAAGCCAGAATATAGTATTCATTTCTCATTTGATGGGAGCTTTGCCAGAGATTCAGGAACATGAAGCTTGCCCCTTGGTTTATCTTTAATATGTATTAGTTTAGGATGTGGGAAAAACACGGGTGGTTCCACACATCCCGAAGTAGCAAGTTTAACGTCATGTACTAACACGTGTTGTTTCACTTAATAAATCTATTGAAGTTTCTTAATGTTTGCTGAAACCTGATTGTAAGGAGCAGTTTTCTTACTTTCCTTACTGTTACACTGGGTTAGGTGAGCTCTTCTGTGTGTGGTTTATCCACACTTTCAATAAACAGAGCTCAACGGTGATGTCTTCAGGTGATGTGTTCTATTAGAAATGGGATCACAAAATTCCTTTTCTCTCATGTTGCCTACCATAATTCACCCAGAATCACAAAGATGAGAAGACAAAGTAGTTTGGAAAATTACCTTATTGAAGTAGTTTGTAAGGACTGAAATGTAGTCTCATTAAATTTGTCACAGAGAGTTTCTTTCCCATTTCCAGCTTTGATAAAACAGTCAGATTCATTAAAAGTGGCACTTCTGTGTTTTTGCTAAGATTTTTCAGTTGCTGCCTTTTTTTTTTTTTTTTTCTTTCTGCTATAGCACATATTTAACATATGTGAAATATATTGTGTCCCAGTGAGCCCACTAGTTTGGAAATGGGATATGAAGTTCTTCAGACACTGACGTTCCATGTCTATGAATCTACTTTTATAACCAAATGTTGTTACCTGACAGCCTTTCACTGACCTGAATGAAAGAGGTGGCTTAAGCCAGAACCGCAGCTGGCTGGCTGGTAAGAGTATTGCATCAACCATTAGAGTGCCATTTAGCAGAGTGCCCAGCTGAGAACTTAATGCCAAACAGAAAGGTCAACTTCTGCTTCACTCTTTATACTCTTTATAAGCAAAATGCCAATTGCAATGAAAGGTCGCAGAGCCATTTCCAACCTTGTGTTTCTTTGAGGTGAGAGTGGCTGCTAATGAAGCATATTTCATTGGTTCTGCATCACTCAGAAAATGGCTATAAAGCAGTTTGCATTTACATGGATGTACTGTCAAATCAAGAGCTGTAAACAGGTTTTAACAGCTTCTGAAGCCTTCAACTACTTAAATCCGTGACAGGAAGCATTAAATTTGTACCAATGGTTTAGGGGTGCTTTACAGAGAGCAATACAGTTTGCTGTTGCATCAAGGCTGGCATGACAAATATCTTCTAGTGAGCAGAAGTTTTGTGTTACTGATGCTTGGAAACAAAACAAAGAAGGAGGTTGCCTGTTTCAAGAGCCATTTTTTTTTTCAGAACAATAAAGGATGAATGTGTCTTTGTATCAGTAACAGGACTATGTGAGTATTTCACAAATTTGTTTAATACTGGAGAGGTGAATTTCTTATCTCCATGGTAAAAGATTATTGCCTATGAGTGACAATGTTCACTGCAAAGTCTGTTGTCTTCACACTTGTTTATATGGCAGATTTTGTTGACTTTTTTGTTTAGCATAGTAAGCTTTCTTTACCTAAACACTGCTTAGAGTTGTCAAAGGAGACTGATAATAGTAAATAATACTGAATTGATAGTAGAAGTATGTAAAAATGAAATTGGAAACTCATTAGAAGATTTTGAAGGATTTATATTCAGTTTTTAAATGAAAAATAGACCTTAAATTTTAGTCATATTCTTGGGTAATAGCTAATGGACAAATGCAAAGAGGCTTGTGGAGAAGTTATTACTTGTTGAGACATTTCTAGTCTCATACAGCATATTTAAGGAGTGGAAAGTTCATGTTAGTGACTAAATCTTTGTTTGTTCTTTCCTAGCCTAAATCTGGAATTTTACTAAATTCTTCTCTTCATAAACATTGGACTTGCTCCCAAGTCCAGTAACAAATCAATGCACAATTAGCTTGCCCTGGACTGAGTACAAACAATTCTGTGTTGGATTCAGGAATATACAGAGTTCTGAAAAGAAAAGGGATTTTTTTTTTTTTTGTATGTGTTTGTTCATTAGGAGAAGAAAGGCACTGTTATTACATATATACCACAGCAAGCCCAGGCTGCCTGAAGAAGGGACATGTCAACTTCACTGTTTAATTTGGAAAAAGGTTGGAAAGGGATTCTGCAAGAATCAACTACCCTGTTTAGTAATCCAGGCTGCTGTATCATGTGAGTGCCTTGCTAGGCACGTAATTGCTGTTTTCATTGTTTCCCCTCACAAGAATGGCCTTGAAAATGGGAAAGAGGAAATGGATGACTGCTTGCTTTTTTTCTAGAATAGGGAGAAATGTTTTCTAATGTTTAAAATACATATAGAAACACATTGCTTACCAGCCTCACAAGCTACAGCCAGCTCAGTTTTCTGAGGTTTTCAAATATTTCAGCTGTACTATTTTCAATTACAGGCTATACATGTGCAAGCAGAATGTGCAGTGGATAAAAACGTATATTTTTAATATGAATTGCATGCAATGACTAGATAATGTCATTGAATCAGTGACAGTAGAGGGGAAAATGAACAGAAGAAGCTTGGCAAAGCAGCACTACATCTTGCAGCACCACAGCTCTGGTACAGCCTTTCTGTCTTGCTTATCAATGAATGGCATGTGCCTTACTCTTTGTACATTGATGCTAAAAATACACTTTGTCTCTCTTGTTCTTAAATGCTGTAATCCTTCACTGAAGCTCACAGGTGAGAACTGTTTCTCAGGAAGCTGATTTTGCATGCTGAGTAGTTCAAATACTCTGGACTTTTCTGCTAATCTTCATTCCTTTAAGGTAGACTCTGCTTCACTTAAGTCAAGGTTAGAGGAGACTTACAGGGTGGATTTTAAGAAGGGGAATGAAGAAGAGGAGCCAGTGTAGTCAGACAGCTTCCCTACTGTGGACCTCAGATAACCAGGTGTGGAACACCATGTGCCCTATTTTCTATGCTTTGTTTTCCATGCCACTTATAAGTGCAGCATTTCTTCCTTAAAAACTGGTGTAGCTACAGTTTGTACTGATCCTCTGCCTGGGATATTAAACTGCCTGGACATTTTATTTTTGTGTAGAGTGGTTTGATTACTGAAATTCCATTATTGTCAAAATGTCTCAGCATGACATGAACCTCTGTTAGCCCCTTGTCTCCTAATGTATGTAACAACCTTTATTAGTGTTGTAATGTCTTTGGTTCCTGTCTCAAATGTAATGGAATTGCCTGCCAGATGCTTGATAGGGCTGCAGAATGTCTTGGAATGTTCTCTAGGTGCTGCAGTCTTTATTAAATTGAAAGTCCTTTCTGGTTGTTCAGAAACAATCAGTTCTGTTTCGTATTATTGCTTCCTCCTGCTGCTTGCAGGCACCTGACTTTTGTTTCTGACAAATCTCTTTTCCCTTTCTTCATTTATAAGTTAATCTTTCCATTCTTCTTCATTTTATTTTATCCTTCTTTTCTGCATTCCTGTCCTGCAATATGTGCTAAATGTACATACTTCAAAATCCTCAGTACTCCATGTAAAGGTCTGAGCAGCTTTATATTTTGTTTCTAGTCCTTAGTTTTTGTTTTGCTTTCACTTGTTTTTAAAGTCTAGTTAATGAAAATCCATCTACCAAAGTTTTTAATACCTTTTAAAATTATTTTTTTTATGTTTGGAACATCATTTAGAGTATTTACCAGGACTGGATTTTTCTTCTATCTTTTTTATTTCCTTTCATAGGTCACAGAAGCAGTGACCACTGCTGCACAGAGGTCTGTGGACTATTTTGTTTCTCACAAAATTTTTATTCTGAGGGCCTGTACCTACCACATAACCACAGTTTCTCTGTCAGCAATCCAGATCATTAGTAATACTGATAATGACAAAATGCACAGACCTCAGTGGAGTTATTGCTTGTTATGAGTTCCTCTTTTGCAATTTCTGTCTTTGTCTACATGTTGCTGAAAAATGTCATCAGTGTAAGGTTATAGTTCCCAGGTAGTATATACTTTCTTCTAAAATGTCAAATTCAGCAAGAACTAAACATATGAAAATCAGGAAACAAACTAAAGATACTTTCAGATACAAACTTTTGACAATCAGGAGACATAATGAAAGTATTCTAAGTGAATCTTAGCTCTCTTCCTGGAGGTAGCAACAGTTACTGGGATTACCTTGGTAATGTCTCATTTCCCCATAGCAGGGTACCTCTGGTAAGTGAAGATGTAATGAATGGTGTAAATTTTAACTGGAGAAGGCAGTCAGTGCCATGGCTGTGACACGTGGTGGTGTGTGAGTCCAGTATGTCTTGATTATGGCCACACATTCCCATTCCCATTTCTGTCTTCCAGATTACCAGTAACATTCTTACTGTGCTCTGCCTCTGAGTGGGAAATCACACCTTGTCCTGCAGTCAAGGCCTAGGAACATAACAACTGGGATTTGGAGAGTCATTTTAGGCTTCTGTAATTTGTGCTGTATTTTGCCTCATCATATGAACAATCATCCTCATGTGTTTTCAAAGACTTTGTGCAAATTGCTATATTTTCAGACAACTCAATCCCTTTTCCATTGATTGAAAAAACTAGCAGGGCTCCATTCCAGAAAATGTTGTATTTGCCCAACTGAAGAAATAAAAATCAAGGAAAACAACTGAACATGCTGGGAAAACACAATGTTTGTAGGCCATGCTCAGAGGTCGACACACTGCATTCACACAACAGGCATTCAGGAGCAGCAGAACCTTTCCTGCTCCCTTAAACCTGCTTAATCCTTCTGGCTAAGGGATTAAGTACAAAACAATGCAGAGGTATAAACTATGCCTTTAATAGTGGTCTCACCACAGCTTCCTACAAGGGACAGGGCAGTCACAAAGACAGGCTATTGTTGAAATCTAGCAGGGCTCTCTTATCATGGCACACCACATTCATGGCTCTTTTTGATGCTGAGACTACGCTTGGAATTCAGAGAGGGTAGGGAGTGGGCAGATATTTCCTTGCACAGGTAGCTGCTATGTGGCTTTGGGACATTTGCTTTCAGAAACTTGAAAGCCCTTGCCATCATTCTGCTTTCTGACATGTAGCAGTTCTCTGCATTTTGGAGCACAGTGCTATTATTTTACAATATATTTACAATACAATATTTCTCCATTCCAGCCTCAACTGAACGTGAACAGAAAGTCAGAGCTGCTTTTCCAACTTGGAGCTGTTAAAGGTGATGAAGAGGCAGACTGGGTGGGATAAAGTAGCACCTTGGGCTGCATCCTTGCAAGTGGTTTTTTGGGGTCACAAAGATGGGAAGTGTTGGTGGCCCACTCTTGGTGGTGGTGTCATGGGGTCAGTTGTGACAACAGAGAGCAGTAAATATAGTGGAGGTGCAGTTTCAGCACAGAGGTCCCAACAAATGGGCACACATTTTGCCACCTTCAAGTATCCCTGTCTGCTTTCTCTTTTTATGTTGTCCAGATATGAGTGAATACTGAACACCATTTATCTCAGCAATCAGCAGGAGGCTGACATCATGTAATGCTAACTTCTAAGGAAATCTTCCCAGTCTTCAAGCAAATTATGTGAGTATTTCCCTGTTAGTCAAATTGCAATATTTTTGATTTTCTGCTGGGAGAAAGGAGTAGGTGACAACATGCTGAGAAAATTAAAAAAAAAACAAAACCAAAAGACAGGGGAGAAGGGGAGTAAAATAAAGATTCAGAGACCAGATAAGAGCTAGGCAAAATTGTAAAATGTG
This sequence comes from Rhadina sibilatrix, assembly GCA_013400275.1. Taxonomy (NCBI): domain Eukaryota; kingdom Metazoa; phylum Chordata; class Aves; order Passeriformes; family Phylloscopidae; genus Rhadina; species Rhadina sibilatrix. The sequence goes on from VWYO01015880.1 coordinate 425,221, forward strand.
TCTTCATCTTCGGGAATAGCTGATAGATCAGTTAGAATAGTCAGTGGAGTGCTGGCAGTTGGTGCCAGATGGAAGCACTGAACTAGGTCCTTTGTAAAATGCAACAGATTGTCACAGGATCTTTTAAGGGTTCAAGAGTGTTTCAATGGTAGATGGGTGCTATGTAACCCTGAGGGAAATCTTGCAGTAGTGTGGCCTATAGGGTCATTCACAGCTCTGTGTACCCAATTAAATGATGAAGCACATGTGGAGCACAGATGTTCATTTGGTTTCCTTTGACAGGAATTTAGCATGCAAGCACCAAAACCACTCAGAAACTGAGATCAGTGACAGGCAAATGGTCACAGAAGGCAGGAAGGTGGCAGAGGTGAATCAAAGCTATGCCTGAGCTGAAGCTGAAACACTAATGTAGGTGCATCTTAAGAAAGCATGCAGATTTTGGAGTTCTTTGAAGAAGAGATTTTTAATAGAAAAAGCTTCACAACTAACCTATGACAGGCACTCTAGTATCCTCTTTCTAGCCACTGAAGATAATCACTACTTTTACTGACTAATGCTGAAAAATTTCAAATTGCTGCCTTTCTGTTCTCACATACTTTTTTTGTGGCATTCATTATATTTCATTTTTATAGCACTCCAGACTGCAAACTGCAGTCTGAGATGTCTTTGTCCTGACCAAATGCAGGAGAGGAGAAGCACAAAATTTGATGTCTGATCTGCAGCATGAGAGCACAATGGTAATCTCAGTCGTGCTGGTTTGCGACATACTCAGCTGAATTGATACAGGCTCACTCTGATTTATCACCAAAGGAGCAATGAAAATTCAGCTGACAACACATACTTTGAGTTCCTCTCTGGGTTTTACAAGACTACTTCTGCAGTAGTTCCTTTCACACCAAATTAAAGTAACTTTGTGAAGACATAGGTTTAACAAGTTAGATTTTTGACTGGTTTATCGTTTATGTCTGCTTGAAATCACTCTAGTTCATTTTTGCTCTGGAAAGAGATGGCCAGGTGTTCAGACCTGTCACAGCTCCTATGAGTCTTTCTTGTGCTTCTAGCCCATTTCTCAGCTTCAGTGAGATGCTGAACAATGTGCACGACTTCCTTTTCCCTGGAAACATGTAGACTTTTTGCAGTGGATGGGCAAAGCTCTGCTGCTACGGCTGTGGGACTTTCATATGACAGCTGGGATCATCTTTTACAGCTAACTAATGATGGAAAGACAATGTAGTCCTTCCATCAAATGATATCACTCAACCATGCTTTCTGCAGAAGTTCACCTCTGTAGCACGACTCCAGCTATGTGTTTCACATATTGGCCATCTTAGCATAAGGAATCTATGAGTTTTGATCTCCGTTTGAACATTTCTGTTTGTTTTATTTGAAAATAGGCTTTAAGATTTGGAATAATGTAGAAATCTTTGTTAGAAAGCTTCCTTGTTTAGAAATGGATGGAGGGGAAAATAAGAGAAAGTTGTTTTGAGGGCAAGTAAACCCATGTGCTCAGGGTTGTAAATTGTCTATTTTTTAAAAAAGAGATTTAAATCTTTAATATGTATTAACACTGTAAAGGAAAAGGAAAGTATTCCCTCATGTATACACAGGACATTATACAAGTATATCTCTGCCTAGGCTATGTTTCTGTAGCAATTTGAAACAATTGGCAAAGTCATCTATCTCCCCATTTCTATCCTAGCAGTCTCTCATGCCAGAAATGTCTAGAACACACAGGCTTTTAAAGCTGTGTTCTCATGTGGTATGATCAGTCTGTTGAGTTGTATGTTTGAGAATCTAAAGTAGTGCTGTGTTTACATTAGGATCCTTAGGGTAGTTTCCCAGGAAGATCAGTGAAAATCCTTATTTTTTCTTTGTTGATAGTACACATGATCACATGAAACCATTGAGAATTAGGACTTTTCTCTGGACAGCCTGCACAGTTACAATTGCTGTCAGCAGAATACTTTTTTTTTTTT
>VWYO01015880.1:427215-455186 GCA_013400275.1 Rhadina sibilatrix
TTTTTTTTAACTTTAAAATGTTTTCTCCCTGCCTTTTAAAAATTCTAGAATCAGCTGTGGTTTTTCTTCATGTTCAACCACAAATTGAATCAAAGGATTCCAGTAATGCTTGTCCTCATTATGCTGGGTGGGTCTCTTCTTGTTGCATTTACAAAACCCTGGAGACATCTATGTTGTGATTCCTCCTAGAAAAAGATATGCATGAAAAACCTAGGAGATGTTCTATTGATTATTGTCTGTTTATCATAAAGACATATATAGCCAAAGCTTTCAGAAGTAGGTCTTTAAATTAGATGGGGTGAATCCTTAAACTGGGGATTAGTCCTTCAAGCTAATACTGTTGCTGATCTAGAAGATAATATGGTGTTGTACAGGCAGCAGGCAGGTTGATTTGATTTGCCTCTTTCTTTTTTTTTCCTTGAGCTCTACCACTGCCCTCTTGTACAACTGTGGGAGTGGGAGACTCACTTTATCATGTTTACTTCTATTTCCCTAAAATTCCTTCCCATTTTCTATAGGCTGCAGTATCTTTAGAGCTGGAATTGTTTCTGGGATTAAACAGCAGTTTGCATATGTTGATCTTGTCTTCTGTTTGGTCCTCCAGTGTTTTACATTATCAACAGAGCAACCTGGACAGTGTTGCTTGCAAACGTGTTTTACTCAGCAAGCATCTCCAGTCTTGCAACATACGTGACAAAGACTGTTTGCTGAATATCCTAAAGCTTCTTACCACCTACTATTCCCTCATCTGATGCAGTCTGTGGAGAAATCAATTTAGTGCAAGGTGGCTCAGTGTGGAGCTGCAGTGTGAGCTGCAGGTTGAGCTCTGGGCGGTGGGAGCCTGAGGCAAGAGGATATGAACTGGTGCTGGCCCTCTGCAGGACAAGGGGCACGGGGACCCATGGCCCAGGCAGATGACCAGACACTCCATGGAGCTGATGTCCCCAGACTGTGAGGGTATAAAAAGCCAGGATTTCCTTTGTTTGGGCTCCCTCCTTGGAGGTACCCAGCTTGAACTGTCACTTTGTGGTTGCACCATGATTGAGTTATTTAAAGGACTGACATTTCTGAGACTCTGCCCTGGGAAACCTAAGGTTGAACTAGTGAGGAAAGCTGATCTGACTCACTGTATGAGTGTCAGCTGTTGCAGCTGTTTCTGGGGTTTTAGTCCCAGCTCAGGTGTTGTGAGTGTGACTGCCAGGCTGGCTCCCAGATGGTCAGACAGAGAGGTTTCCTGAACACACTCTGTTCTCCAGCTCTTTCTCTTGCTATAGGTAATGTGAGGTTTTCTATTGGCCTCTCATGGGCTCACTGGACAGAACACTCTTCCTGAGTTTCAGGATAACCATCTCTAAAAAACTAGCTTTGAAACCATTTTCAAATTCCTGCTCAAATGGTATTGCTTCCCATAAGGGGCAAACTCCCAAACCAGATAAATAAGTATGCAATTTGTAAAAGGGCTCTGTTTCAGCAAATTATCTATGAGGCCATTATTAAAGCCCAGCTAACATCTTCACTTGGGCTTATAACTTGCTTTCTGACTGCATAATAATGTACATTTTTCTTTTGACAAATCAAACATCTCTGTTTCTTTCCCCTTAGGTTGCATTTTCTTTAGTAATGGTTTCAGATGTCAGCTGAGCCAGGTTTTCAGGTAGGTACAATGACACAGTGGTGTACTACAGTAAATTCTCCAAGCTTGCACTCTGTGTCTTCAGTACATTGGATGCAATGAACCTTGGGGGCCTTTATTTTTATGACAGCAATAAATTCACCTAGTGAGATGAAGACTTATTTTACAACTCTTCCTTTTGATGCTAGTAGCACTGTATAGTACAAAGCCAGTGAAACTAGACATGCTTAAATAGTACAAAGTTTGAAAAAGAAGAAAAAAATAATGTGATTACTGTGGAAAGAAACCGAGCTATTCACCTGTCCAAAAGCATCAGAGGAAAAGGGGTTTTACCATATGACCACTCATTGGACTCTGAATCTGGCAAAGGAGAGTACCAAAGGATAGGACTCAGAGTCCTCACAAGCTAAAAGTGCATCTTGTATGAGCTCCAGTATAGCATTAGGGTCCTTTTGAGCACTCTCTGTCAAGGATCAAGGTCCATGATTAAAGAAAACGACAGATAAGCAAAAGTGCCTCCCAGCCTTCCTTAGCAAAATGTGACATGCTGAGATGAGACCGAAGGTCACGTTTGCTGTCACAATGCTTATGTTAGTAATCCATTATGGAATTTCTTTGGGCCAGGGCACATCAAATCTAAACCACTTTATTTGCTTAAGTGCTTATAGGAATTTCATTTTGTGCTCTCTTTTTAGCCATAGAGTTAGGCTTCAACCAACAAAATTAAAAAGACAAAAAAATTAATTCTCTTGTAAGTGAGGACTTTCTTTTCTGGTAGAAAAAAAATACACATCTAATGAGAAATATTTCTATGCTGGTTATTAGTTGAACACATTTTTTGACAGCTAGGTTATATACCATGCCAATAGTGAACATGTGAGTGTGTCACCTTTATCTAAATGTGGGGCTGTCAGTTGCCTCTGAAAAAACATAGAAAGTATGGAAAAGAGCAGAGATTCACTAATACTCACCTTTAAAGCTCATGGACAGGGTAAGCCAGTTGCAGAAATCTAAGATCCAAAAGTAATTTGGTTTCAGTCAGAGTTTCTGTTACAGGCAGGGTATCCTCACACATTTCTTCATTATAAATAATGATTTGAAATATTCTTCTTGAAAATTGTCTAAATTATACCTAGCAGATTTCATGGATATATGACCCCTTTTACACCAGGTCTATGGATGTTAAATATCAGAAGAACCCTTCAGATTCCAGAATCTTTTGTGTCACTAAGTCCATTTAAAGGATTTATTGAAAGAGCAGATGGGGTCTGGGAAAGGCAGGCAGCTTACATTGCTGGATGCCACACTGTCCTAAGCCTATTTCTCCATAGCTTTGACTCTTGAAAAAGGTACATAATCCCTTTGTCCTTCACTCTCTGTCTACGGTCAGGTTTGATTTATGTAATGAATGCATGGTACAATATGAATGTGTTAGGAGTGTTTATAACTGAAGAATTACTCCTAGAACTGCAAGCTCAGCTCTTTCATGTATGTGGAGAATGAACATAATTGTGGATGTAAATAAGGCATTTGTACAGGCCTTAACTTGTAATACATCTGTAACTGAGGTACCAGGACATATACTGTCTTGTGTCTTTAGCATGTTACAAGAATATTGTTTTTAAAGGATTAACTTCCTAGTTTAAGCAATACAGAAGATAAGTCTTTATCACAACGAATGGCAAATTCGTTGCAGAAAGAGCCTGAAGAGCAAGGTCTGTTTGGCTGAACCAAAAATAGACTGAGAAGAGTCTATTGCAAATACTGATTGCAAGACATCAGTACTTTCAAAAGTCAAAATTACTAAATAATAATGTCCTTGTTAATCTAGCAGGGAAAGACATGAAGAAAACTAATAGTTGGATTTTTCATCCAAAGAAATTAAAATTAAGAATTAGTGCCTCATTTCTAAGAGTAAAATTGGAACCATTGGAACAAATATTAAGGGATATGGAGTCCTTATTTCTTGAAGCTTCCAAAAAAAGGTAGAGCAATACAAAATATAGTTTTAGATGTTGTAGTTCAGTAAAAAGAAAAAAAAAAAAAGCCAGTTCAATACACAGGTGGCGGTAAAATTTTAGGGCATGTATTACATGAAAGGTCAGACAAGGGCATCTGGTAGCCATTCTAGTGTTAAATATGTGAATGAAAGCAGACCAATGGAGAGAGCCGATTCTCAGTGTTTTCAAACCCTGAATAAATTGTTAACATTTATCACCCTGCCTGTGATTTCAGCTTTATGCTTGTGCAACACAAAACCACAAAATCTAGAGCACTCAAACTGCAGTTGCATTATATGGATGGCATGCAAAGTTTTATCATCTAGCTCTAGGCTGCTGTTGTACCTTGGAAAAAATATGCCTGCACTGGCAAACACTGGATCTCATCTGCTTTATGCAAAAAAGAACAACGATGAAGAAAATAAATACACATAACTTTACTCCCTGTCTGATAAGAAATTTGCTCGTGTCTTACACAAAAAACAGAGCTGCCTGCATATTCATGAGGTAGGTACATTCAGGCCCCTACAGACATTGAATTTGATTAACATGCAGTTTGTGTATCCCTTGATGTAAATTGACATTCCCTAGAAATTAAATGTGAAAAACCATTATCTGGAGACCCACACATTCGTATGCAATATTGAGTAAATATACAGGTGGACAGGTCATGTAGGGAAAGGCTTTGTTTGAAGTTGTCCAAGGATATGTAAAGGAGAGGAATGACATAGTGTTTTTGGCACTGAGCATTGAAAGATTAGACTAATGGAAGTTTTATCAAGCTATATCCTTGCAAGGGGTGCAATGGAATGTAGAAAAACAGCAACTTCTCTGATTGATCAGTTATACTTGTGCTAGACTTTGGTAAAGTTCAGCACAACATTACAGGGGGGAATTCCTTGAAAAGGATCTATATACAGTAGGCACTTTTTAGGAGAAGATACTGATGAGTTCATAGCAATGAATCATAAATAGACCTGATGCAAGAAAGTGAAGAATGAGGAGATCAGCAGAAATGAGGCACTGGTTTGTAGTAGGACTGAATTTCTAGAAAATTACATATTTATGTGTGAACTGAACTTTATGTGTAATACCTGGAAATCTGAGGGTAAATACATGCTTAGAAAACAGGAATAGGCTTATGAATGTGTTTTAAATAGTGAGAAAAGCTGTAGTCTGACAAGTAAAAGATTTAAATACTGGGCTGTTTGTGTGAGATAGTGATGGTTATGTCTCCTTTATAAAGCAAATCTTATATAAAACTTCACCTCCTTCAGAGACTAAAATAATGCCAGTTACATTTCTTGTACTTTGGTTACTGAGTTTCAGTATTTTCTGGGGGAATACAGTTAATTTGTCCATTTGATGACCAGTGAGTGATTGTTGCTGTAGGACACAAAAGAAAGATGAGAGACTCCAAATATTTCAGAAGGCAAAGAGCATAGAAAAAAGGCTTTATTGTCTAGTTCTTACTACCTTTTGTAAGGTGTTCTGATACAGACTTAACATGATTGGTGAATGGGAACAACACCTGTCTAATCCCATTGGTTAAACTAGAGAAACAGCAAAACACCACCTGGAGAAAGATTGTTTTGAGAAAGGATAGTTGTTTACCAAGATTGTTTTGAGAAGAGGCTTTCTTGAGAAATTTTTCCTTGGGAAAAGTTAGCAGCTGCTAGCAGGCTAAAATATCTCAGACCCAGAAATATCAGGCCCACAAGTGATGCCAACAATTTTAGACACTTGTCACTTCTATAGCAGTAAACCTTTTGTGATTCACCTCCTTCTTAGTGCTCAGATGTTTGTGTGAGCGGATGAGTTTCAAGAACTTGGGAATTGAAAATTCCCTTGTTTCGTTTTTCTTTCTGGTCATAGTGACATTTTGCTAAAGTCTTTGGTGGTGTAAAACCTCTGTAAGAACTTAGAAGATTAGAAAAAGTTTGCCCTTGTATTTTTGTCACTGCTTTTCTCACAGTAATTTCACCCTGTTAGCCTAGTTTTAATTTCATTTAGCTCTGTTTATTTTCACTGAAATGTTTCTGGCTCAAAAAAAGGAACTGTCTCAAATGCACTGGTACAAATATATATTTCTCGTCATGGCCTGGTCTAAAGTTGATTTGAAAGAAAATGTCATAGCAGGTAGCACTACGTCTTTTAAAATTCACGTTAGGTCAGAGGGAGTGTTTTGTCTTTGTTTAATTTTATAAAGTTTTTCCAATAAGGTCCTTTTCATCTGGGAGTAGTACAAGAGGGCTGGAGGGGACCTGGCAGAAAGCAGGAAAATGTTCATCCAATGATTTCAGATGTATTTCTAGAAGCAAGTAAAAATGCCACAAAGGGAAATGTACCTCACTGCTAGAAATGCTATGAGCAAAGTACAACAGAGGGATCACCATTCAAGGCAAGCATGACACTTCAGAGTGCAGGAGGCAGGTGACTGTTCAGCATGATTGAAAAAATTGGTTTAATAGAGGCAAGGTATACAAAACAAAAAAATTAACAGCTCAACTACTTGGAGATTTACTCAGCATGCTGCACCACAACAGAATGGGGTTTAATTCTCTGTATTTACAGAGGGACCACAATTCTGGTCTTAAATTATTAAGAACACATTAATGTTTTAATGCAGGTGAAAACGTTCAGCTGCCTGAGATGAAATCCCCAGTACATAGGATAAAATAATTTTAATCCCCTGCAAACAAAACAGAACAAAAGCTAGTAAGATTATTTCTTTTTTTTCCCCCCCTCTCTCTCCCCCCACCCTCTTTTTTCCTTACTAAGCAGGGAGCACAGAGTGAATAACAAGAAGTGTTTAAATCATGCATATTATTTTCTGTATTGTCTCAGGCATCAATTTTATGGATGCATATGGCTTGAATGTCAAAAAGTGGAACTGGATGTTTTTTCCTTGAGATTTTGACCATGCCATGTTAGAAGGCGTTGTATTAGTGACTTCCAAATTGCAACTTTTCAAGCAAGAAGGCATTCTAAGGAACTGGTTTTCAACTACAATTCTGCCTTGAGTAGTTATTAATCAGTGTGCTACTGGCCCTGTCCTGGCTCTGAGCATGTGTTTGTGCAGCCATTCTGTGAGCTGGGTTGGAAAGCTGCTTCACTTGCAAAAGAGTAACACTAGTAACAGTATATTTTATTTTTATTTTCACCTAGGTTATCTATCAGCTGGACCAGACTTCCTGCCTCCTTGCAGCTTGATTACATAAATGTTTTTACCACCATTACCTGAAGGATAATTCAGGGACAAGAAGAAAAGCAGAAGGTACTGGTGCCACCTTAAACAACACCATTATTTGGATGGCCAACACAATCTGGAAAAGGAAACCTGCTCTTACTACTGACCCTTTGTGAAAGTATACTTCTGTCCACTGGAAAACATTTAAACTAAAACATCTAGTAGAAAAAAAAAAAAAAAAAAAGGAAAACTTTAAGCTGAGTGCTGAGGAAGCTTCATGCTAATACTGCTATATAGTGTTTATAGCAGATGGGAGGCAGCTGAACTGTGATGGAGCATCACTCATGAGAGCAGTGTTGGCCATCATTTGCAGAATCAAGAGGGAGTGACAGGTGTGTACAGTAATGTCTTCTCATTGCAGTCATTGTTGGTATCCTTTCCAGCTGAAAGAACCAGGCAGGTCCTAGCCATCAACCATTTAAGACAATAACAGCTCCAATGCTAAATGTGCCACCTGAGTCACACCTAGAAAAATTGTAATTCACCCTGTTAATAGAGCAAATGTAAATGTGTTGGAAATAACATACACATGTGACAGCAGTGGGTGATCTGTTAGATGTGAGTGGCAGAAATCTTCATGAGATGCAGTATTCCCGAGCCATTGAATAAGTCCTGTTTTTCTTCCATGTGGCTTAATGGGAATACAGAACCATCACTGAAAATTTGGTCATGCATACAGACTTGCTGCATAGTTTGTCACAGGAGTCAGACCTTTAAAGCACAGCTGGTATTGCAGGGGCTTGAGCCACAGACAGTTTGGCAAAGAGCTCTGTTTTTAGGGCATCATTAGTAGCTTTATTCTGAGTCTGCCCAAAGATAGAAACAATAAATGTAGGAGAAAATTTTTTTTTTCAGAGCATTGTTTCTAACACTTGCAAGGCCTGAGAAACCAATCTACATGTTTATAAAATCTCTATGGGGATTCCTTTTCCTTCTAAATATTCACTGATGCTTTGGAGCTCTGCTTAATGAAGTTACCATGGGGTCTAAGGCCACTGTCCGAGTTGCTTGTCTCATTGCAGTTCACTGAGGTATAGGCCTTGGAGAATTGGTGCAGGGACTAAGGAGTCCCTCGGCTTTCTGAAGTTCTAGAGAAAGTGCTGTTATGTGCAATTTTTTTTTTTTNTCAATTACAAACTTACCAGATGCTTCAATTTAACAAGAATTGTTACTGAAAACTGTGGTAAAGCCTCAAGCTTTGGTAATATTGCAAATATTTATTTCTTCTAAAGTGACATGTTTGAGGTCAAGCTTTTCAAATAAACCTTGAAGTAGCAGGATAATATGAGAACTAGTAGAAAGGGTAGCAGTTTGCTCTTGAACATTAGCACACACAAATGAATTGAACTGGCTTGGACTCTTGAAACCTTGTATCCAAATCCTGCATTGTTGAGAAAATTTTCACAGCTTGAAAATATCCAACTTTTATGTGGCACTTTTGCACAGTTGGGAAAGCAGCAGGTTCCACGTCTGTGGAGGAGGGGATCAGGTTATATCGTATTGTAATATACAGCCTATATTAATTTTCTCATTTTATTTGTATGAATAATTAATGCTTTAATTTTCATATATTCACATAAGTAAATTAGAATTTCTTCTTCCAATATAATAATTTCCAGCAAAATAAGTATTCTGCAGGGATTTACATAACATTAATTTTCTCCTTGTGTTGTTATAAATATTTAGAAATTGTATGTAGGTGGATCTCTTGTGGTTAAAGATGTCACCCAAACCTCTCAGTGGAATTATTTTCTTGTAATTCCTTGAATCATTTGTTATACCATTAGCTGTGTCTCTCTTAGCCAATTGCAGTAGTAGCTTAACTGTAAAAATAGCAAAGCCTCTTTCTTAAAACAGCAATTTTTGTTAGATGGCATTAATAGTAATAGAGCTTGTACTTGGTATTAGCGCTGACAACTTTCATTTGAACATCTCAGAGCTTACAGAATGTCAGCTGATTCAGATTATCCACTTTCACAGCAAAATATCTTTTCTATTAATGTCAATTCTCATCTTGAATTTTTAGCTACTTTTTTTTCTTTTTTTTTCTCTTTTCCCCCTCCCCCCCCCAATTGAAACATGGGAATTAAGCAGTTTAGCCTAAGTAACAGAACCCCAGAATATAACAGGAGTTTTGATTTGACACAGAGAACAAAAGGTCTTTAATGCCTCCTCTGATATGAAATATTGCAGTACAGAACAGGAGTTTGGATGGTCACAGGAGGTCAGATTGTTATCCCATGAAAGGGGAAGCACTTTCATTTTACAGATTTCTCAAACACAAATAAAATACGTAATTGAAACCATAAACCTAACACTGCTTTTTCCTTTCTATAGGAACTACTGTAACATTTATAGCAGCTCTGAAGTTTGATTGTGTTTTGAGAATTAGTTCCATTAGAAAGTGTCATATTCATAGGTCATTCAACACTAATGCTGCATATTTAACTACTATATAAGTTCTTGTGTTTAATCTAGACTAGTTTTGGATACCACAAAGGAAGCAATCATATAAATAAACCCATATTAATAGAATAATTGGATGACATTAAAAGCAAAAAAGTGACCTTCAAAAGATGTTTAAGGATTTGCCAGGCTTAGTTGTGTTTGTGCTTGGATAAAGAATTGCAGATCAGGATTCTTGGCTTCTTCCGTGGCTTAGGCACTGGTACATCACTGCCTGCCAACTTGTGACAGTTTCTATTGGAGAGTTTGCACATACACATCTGTATATTCCATGGGGACTCAGTTGCTGGTACTATTTGTTAAATGACTGCAGATACGTAGTCCTTTTAACATAGCAAATATTCATCCTATTTGAGGTTTTGGTAAAAACACAAAGAAATATCACCATTAAAAGTTTAGCAAAATGCTATACAAAAACCCATTAGTTTTAGCTTGCCTAAAACATTTTAAAAGTATATGCCATATGAATAATTTACTAATCATTGTAGAACATTTTGGGGAGCTTTTAATCTAATCATATATAATTGAAAAGAATGAGTTTGTTCATAATGACATAAGAGCTGAAATGCTCATTAACTTGTTGGAGCGAAGTCCTATCAATTTTAGGTGAAATAGACACAATGGTGATAGTTCCAGGAGACTTTCCATTTCTTCCAAATATCCCTTGACCTAATTACTATGGATCAAACACTTGCTCACATTTGAGGTCTCATTTATTCCAAAATAAAAGAACAAAATCATTGAGATGTTCTCGACTCCATATTTGTGAGACCAAATATTTTTGTTCAGAACAACAACTGGAATTTCAACATAGTTTTTTTTCTTCTTTGGTGCTGTTCTTTTCTTAAATGTTTAACATGATGACATTATTTAGGCAAAAGGCAGTATTGTATGTATTAAAATTCTTGTAAAAATTCATAAACTCATTAGATTTTTCTATAGTTCTAGAATATATATACATATATCTGTGAATATTTAATGCACAAAACATTTTTTAAAATCAATATATACACCAAAACAGAATTATTAGAGGTTTAAATCTCTGATTCTTCAGTGAATAGAACTGCAGCCTGCCTTTGTGGTACTACATAGTTTATGACCTAATTTTATGTACTTTAATATTCTTAGTTCTTCTAAGTTTGTTTACTGCCCTGAGTAAAATTATATGATCCATAGAAAAGATTAGGGAACAGAAAGCTCAGTAATAGAAGTTTTGTGTTTCTGCTATCTGAAGACATTATGATAGGGCTGAGATGATTTGAGGGAGCCTGTGAACCTCTTATAAATTGTTGTAGATTTTGTGCAGTCATTCATAAAAATATCCCACGGAGTTTTCTGTAAGAATACAAAATCTTTTTCTGATGGACAGTAAAATCTTTCTCTGGTGGACAGTCCAGAACATCTCTGGCAGTCAGAGACAGAGAGCCATGATAACTTAGTGACTGAAGAACAGGAATACTGGGGAGGCAGTTAGAAGATTGCCAGCAACGACATAAGGAAACATCTAAGCATAGAGAGAGAATCATGAAAGTTGGGCAAGAAGTCAGACCAGGTTAGTCATAGGATCATCCCAGAATGGCTTGGGTTGGAAGGAACCTCAAAGATCATCTAGTCCCTGTCAGTAACCGTTTCTTCTTATTATTTTTAATCCTTTCCAATATCTGAGTGGTACATGCTGCAGCAGCCCATCTCCATACTCTGAAACATAACTGAATTCAAAGCATCCTTCTTTCTGGGAAAGCTGCCCTTTAACAGTAAAACCCCTTGGTGCTAGCACCTCTCTAGGACAGTTTCCTGTGAGAATGCCTTGAGGTCTGGCAATAGTCAGCCCTCTGATTCCACTGAGACTCAAGTGCTAGGGGATTTTAGGTGCACAGAGGATCTGTGAGAGCCAGCTGGGGAGCCAAGTACAAGGAGATTTTCTAGAGCTGAGACAGGGGTCTGAAAAAGGTGTGAATTAGTCTTGCAGTCGTAAATTTCCTTATAATAATTCTGCCTAACCAGATTCTAAAATACATGGAATATATATTTTGAAAATGGTTTTCTGGTGCTATTCAGCATTAATAAACATGAGGAGCAATCACAGTACCTCAGTATACCCTCTGTATTTCACATGTAGAACTTTTACACAAAGTGCCTCACAGATGCTAATTAATTAAGCCTTACAACACACCTGGGATGGAAACACTTCAGGGGAGTTTATAACATCAGTTCATTTTACATTTAGATTAAACACAGCACAGAAAGGTTAAAAGATTACTCCCCAGTGACACAGCAAGTCAGAGTTAGAGCAAAGAGCACAACCCCAAGACCCTGCTTGGATGTTGGTCTGCTGGAACAGTGGAAAATATGTATTGGACTCATATAGTTTATAGCAAGATAAAATAGCTGTGTAAATATTTATTTACACTGCAAATTTGGGATAACAGAATATTGCTGTGATTTAGTGAAGCTCATATCGTACAGATTGAGAAATAAACGCAGAGTAGTGCATCAAAGGATTCATTACACATTAGCAGCACAGAAGCATGCTACTATTCCTCTGCCATCCACTTCTGCAAATGTGCTGTAGATGCAGCAGCAGGACTAAATAATCTTGCTTTAAGAAAGATGACTGCAGCTAGAGGGAGTTGGCTCCTCTGAAGTCCAAGGAAAGGTAAAAAAATTTGATGATTTTAGTCTCCATGCTCTTTTCATGTGTCTAGCATTTTATTTTATTAGCCTGAGACCCCCAAACTCCCAAAGGAACAGCAATTGTATTTAAGATCTCTTTTTACCCAAACTTAATGCAAATGTGTCTTGAAATATATGGACCCTAACAGTATTTGGAGACTTAATTGCTTTTGAGTCAGCATTGAGAATTTTCTGGGGAATCCTCAGGGATTTTCCCAAGAAGATGGCTGAGTCACCATCCCTGGAGATGTTCAAGAAACAACTGAAGGTGGCACTTCATGTTATGGATGAGTTGACAAAGGGAAAAGTTGTACTCCATACTCTTGGAGGTCTTTTCCAACCTACGTGATTTTGATCTTTTCTGAAAGTAGCGTTCTAATGAAAAGACTGGAACCTTCCAAGTAGTAGAGAGGTCTCTACTGGAATAAATTTTGGTTGGGTTGGTTAGAGCATGGTGCTAGTAACACCAGGGTCATGGGTTTGATCTCCATGTGGGCTATTCACTTAAGAGTTGGACTCGATGATCATTGTGGTTCTCTTCCAGCTCAGAATATTGTGTGCTTCTGTGAAATTCAAACACATAGTTCATCTTCTATTTGCAAACACAGCAGAGCAGGCGACTTCCACATTAAGTGCTTTTAATACTGTTAAATTAACATACATTCCTATAAGCAATTTCATCATCTTAGAAAACACTTTCTACTTCCTTGAGACTTACATTCCAAAGTCTAGAGGAAATAGATTTCTATCTTCTTGTTAAAATAAAATCTTTTTAAAAGGCCTCTGAGTGATTTCTTCCTCTTTTTGAAAAGATGGTGGGACTGGGGCTTCTTTTTACAGTGTTGTGTTACTGGAACCCACATCATGCCTGGCTTTCCAGTGGAGTTTTCTACTGACATGAGCACCCCAAAGCACTGATTTCTTAAGTACTCATCTTGTTTTAATTTGAGCTGCCTGCATTGATAGGAGGAGGTGAGGACATAAACTCTTTATTAAAAAGGTAACAAATTTTGAGCTAGACCCTGATTTCTGTTGCATGTATGCTGTAGATAGTTGATAACATATTTCCTCAAGGCTTTTGTAGGGTTGGTTTATGACAGGACAGAGGTTTGGGATGAGAATACAAACCCACTGTTTTTCAAAGCTGATTTATTAGGCATTCGTTACTGCAAAACACATTGTGAGCCCATAAATTTGCATTCATTTTACTGATGTGACCCAATTACAGAATGAACTGAATTTCATTAAAGTGTATATATTGGCCCACCTTCCAGTGAAGTTCTTATTGTTGTCTGTCTTTTGTACCTTACTGAGGAAGAGGCTTGTTTCAATGAAGTCTGTAGGCTAAAGCATTTTATGTTTAGACTCTGATCTTACCTCTCCACTCTGTCAATGCTTTTTTTTTTTTTTTTTCCTCTTTGTAGTCAGCCTACTTGTGTTGCTTTCAAGTTCTAAGGGTAATCCCTCCAGCTTTCACAGACATTGTCAGCTGCTTTGATGCATGATCCACTCTAACATGCAAGTGGGTCTTCATTTCCGTGTAAGAAGTTCCACAGTACCCACTTTATTCTTTAGCTTTAAGGCAGTGCTGGGGGATGCACTCACTAACTTTCTGCTCCTCCACATTGTTCCCTAATCTATGGGGTATAGTCCTTTATTTTTAATGTAGAATATGTATCTTTTGGTGGTAGTGAGTATGAAATTGGCAGAAGGATGTTGAATTAAATGCCTTGAAGATGGAAGTTCTTGCTTCACAAATGAGAAACAGCTGAACAATATGCCAGCTCCATAAACTCATAGAGAAAATTCCCTTCTGTACAAAGCAGCTACTTATGTCTTACTTTAGACCTGCTTTAAAAATAACTTTTGAACATGTGACCTTTAAACTATTTCTCTGCTTTACCAGCATGGGTCATCCCAGTTAATACATGTCCCACTTTGGGAAAGAGAAAATAAAACCAGAAAGTTTGTTTTTCTTTTGCCATATGTCTTGAGTTAGGGTATTTTAAAGGGAGATGAATGCTGGTGAAACCTCACTGAAGTGGTTTACTACCTAGTATTAAATGGTGTTACAGACAGAGTGGTGATGAAGATGCACACAGCAAACAATGGCAAGACTTGTGTACCTCAGCTGCTCTTTTCTACTGCATCAGTTAGTGAGACTGAAGAAACCACTACTGTGTATGAAAATTGCCCAACTTCTGCTGTATGACAGCCATCTTTACCTCCAGCTGGCTGCACACACTGTTGGAGAATGGATAGGCAAGATTTCATTACTAAGTGCACTTGCTGAAGTAATCTGTTGCTCTGTAGTCTTCTGTCAAATATGCAGACTGAGTCTCATCAGTTTTAAGCAAAGTAGTATGAGGCTTTAATCAAGAAATAGCTCTCTTTAAATCTGTGCAGTGAACTGTGAGAGGGAATACTGTGATTTGTATGGCAAGTTTTCCCAAGGTAATGTTGGTTTTAAGAGATGTGAATTTAGAATTATGTAAACAGACATTCATACGGTAATGAAAGATTTATTATAAAACTCTGAGGTAAATGGATAGAGGCAGAATATGTACTTAAAATATGTAGTATTACTTGTTTTTATCTGAAGTTGCATTAAGGTGTAATTTAAAACAAGCTTTTCCTTCTTCATTGCTGCGTACTAGCAACGTCACCACATCCCTACTCTTTAACCTCAGGAGACATACCTGTGCTCCAATACTGTGAGGTTTCAGTTTTAAATCCTTTGAAGTCAATGAGGGCAGCCCAAAAGAGGAGAGTCCTTGGTTTACAATCAGAGAAGACTCAGTTCAGAAAGTAGCAGGGCAGGTTGTTTCTGTATGCTCAGTATCAGTTGTTCATAAATAAACTTTAGCCAGCAGCTGTATTTAAGAAGTTCAGCATTCATTCTTGCTCATTAGTTGTTGTTTTTACTAAAAGAGTCAACAAGGGAACCAGTAAGTGCTGGCTGCAGCTGTGGTCTGTCTTTTTATGGATTCACCTGTTCAACACTCAGGAAGGCCAAGACCTACCTGCTCATTTCATACACAGAATTGAGCTACTAGCAGATGATGTTAATGATGATTGGCCTCCATCGTCCTGCTATGTATTTACACCAAGTGTGAAAGGTGTAATAGATATTACCATCTCTATACAGCCTTCAGAGTTTATTGCTGCTGCAAAAGTGCCTCTCAGGGCTATGAACATTTTAGTTTATTAACCCTAAAAGGAGTGAGCAAAGACTGTATTACCACCATCCAAGTTATCAGAAAGCCTAAATCCTGCATTGAAGGGCTGAAAGTGACAATGCTTTGATTTGAGGTCTTGCCTCATGCATTTATTTCTGAGATTCTTGAAAAGAGAACTAATTAGCAGTCACAGTCCTGGCATTTCTGTACTGGTGGACACCTGTCCAAAGAAAATGAGCCATGAACAAGGAGCTACTTTTGCAAGGGCCACTGACATTACTGATAATTTTAATGTATTTAAATTATTTTTTAAAAATAGCCAAAAATAGATTAATTTGTGACAACTAAATGCAAGAGGCAAACATTCCTACTGTATTTCTATGCATATTGTCATGCCCTTATATTTCAGACTTCACTGTTAAATAGAATTTATGCCTCCCCAAAGAGCTGACTGCACTTTTACTATATTACTCTTGTGGCAAAAGCAGCATCCCAATTTTTTGTGGCTTTGATCCTTCTTGTACACACAAACTTCTCAAGACATTAGATTTTAGTTGCTAATCATTTCTGCCTTTGGATAGTGTTACATTTACTGAGGATGACAAAATACCTTAAAAACTTTGAGTGAGAACACATTTTTTTCCTCAGCTTTTTCTCTCTCAATATTTCACACAACTAAAAAGAGAGTAGCAGTTCCAGATTGTAGAGAAAAATGTATTAATGGTGTTTGAACTGCAGTTCTTGTGAATAAACCTGAAGTAAACCATATGAACTGATCAGAATTGAATGAGTTCATCAAAACTTCTTTCCCTCATTTATACGTCATGTATCTTATACACCTTAGAAATTAATCTCAGAATTCTTAAATCTCACAACCAACAATTAAAATATGCAACAATATAGAGTTCTTTTGGATGAAAGATGACAAATACTCAGCAGCAGCGTAAAACATTTTTTGCATAGGGATTGAAGATTTTGAGAATATAAGAAAAGTTAAGAAAGTAGTCTAGAGGTTTTAGGTAGGCTGTAGTTCATTAGGATGCTTTAAACATTATTATTTTTCACACAAATTAGTAAGTGATCCAGAGTACATAATCTTTCAAGTGTTTTAATATCCCAATTTCACAACTCTTGATAAGGACTGCTTCCCAAATTTCAGTGCCTTTTCAATCCAGTAGATATACAAGGCAATATAACAGACACCTCAGATCTCTATTTACATTGCAAATTTAACATTTCCAAAGTACTGGAAAAAATCCCCACACAATGTAATCAGGTGGCCAGAAGAGGTGATCATCCCACTGCTTGCAGCATTGGTGCAACCTCACCTCAGGTACTCTGTGGAGTTCTGCACTCCACTCTTTAAGAAGGATGTGGAGGTCCTTGAATGTGTTGAGAGAAGGGCAGCAAAGCCGGTGACAGGGCTGGAAGGAGGGCCCTATGAGGTGCAGCTGGGTACACTAGGCTTGTCTGCTTTGGAGGAAAGTAGCCTGAGGAACAACTTCACTGTGTGCTGGGGAGGTGCTGAACTCTTCTCCCTGGTATCCTTCAGCAAAATGTGTGGGAATGGTTCAAAGCTGTGAAAGGGTAGGTTCAGACAACACTGAGAAACATTTATTTAATGGGAGAGTGAAGGCTCTTGTAGGGCCCTTACAATTGAACTGTTGTATTCTGTATATTTCTCTGTGGATTTTTTTTTTATTTAAAGAAAATCCACAGGTAGGACCATGGTATTTTTGGCTTCATCCATCATTTTTACTTACAAAGCCAGATTCTTAGTGAAAGTAAGAAACAACTCAGTGAAATGGTCCCCTCTGCCTCCTGGGGGCCAATCTCTGCACCACTACTGCAGCACCAGGTTGCTGCAAGCACAGCACAGACCTTGCCTCAGACTGCCTGTTAGTGGGCTGTACTCTGACATACCAACCTTCACATCACAGCCTTGATAAGCAGACAGGCTTTCAGGGTAGGCAGTATTATTTCTGCCCCAAAGAGGGTTTCTGATTACTTGTATTATCCTCTGTGTCGTTGTTCCTTTTTTGTCATTGTTTTTGTTGGTGGTTTTTGTTGTTTGTTTATTTTGCTGTAGTTTTTGTTATTATTACTGTTGGTTATGGGTGTTGGGTTTTTTTAACTTGGCTGTTCACATAAATTTTGATCTGGAGGGAAATATCAACGTTTCAGCTTTACTTTCAGGCCCAGAGGGTTGCAATTCCAAATCCGTTACCTATTTGTGCTATTGTAGCAACATCATAAAGTGACCTGACTTTTGCAGCTGGGAGAAATGCTACTGCTTAGCATTGTGTAGCTGACCAGCAGAAAGTGATGCCTGGATCAAGGCCTGTATTCCAGGTATTTGCTGTGAGAAAGTAGTGTCAAAGCTTATGACTGAGCTTTCCACTGTCTGGAACATGGAAGAGATATTGCTTATTAGCAATGGCCTCACAAGCCTCACCTTCAATTGCAATCAGCCAAAGCAGGATGTTACAGGTTAACCCCAAGCCCACTCTATCCTTTGCCTCTCTTTTATATAAGCGTTATTATTTTTTCATGATATATTTAGCTAAATAAGGCATAAGAATTTTCCTGCTGTAGAATGTAAAATGAGAGAAAAGCAGAAAGCAGAAGAGAAGAAAAAGCCCCTTAGCAAAAAAATCCCTTATTAGAGTACTTATTTTTTTCATTAAATCTTGGCTTCTACTTTAAGAATAAAAATAGTACTCATTTTCAAATTTTACAACTGACTAGCCTGTGAATTTAGAAGTGCTTGGGGAAGGGTGAATAGTTCATTATCTTGTTCCCTCAATGACACTTTCAAATGCTTTCCTTATGGTGACCTCTATTTTAAATTTATGGGAATCACTTAAGTGTCAAACAAGCTAAGTGGTGCATTTCATTAATGAAAAATTAATGGTGAAGACCTTGGGCTAGTTTTTGGTACTTATTTACAATACATATAATTCATTAGAAGAACATCAGTCAAGCAAGGATCCTGCATGGCTGCAATCATGTTGTAAATGGGACTTTATTCTCTTTTTTACCAGTTAATGAAAGTATGAGGCAGGGAAAAATACACATAAAAGAGATTTAATGAGTCTTTAGAAAAGTGGTAAAATAGCATACACAAGTCATAAATTCTGATTACTAACTCTACTCTAACCATTCTTATTAGTGTAGGAATGAGATAGCAGTTCATGAAAGGAATAAAGTCTTTGCGACAGACAAGGACCAACTGACTTGCAGAAATTTGGGACTATGGTCCACTGGTTAGAATGAGGTACTGGGAAGAAAGTCTTAATGCTCCCATGTTGTCTCTGCTGGTGTGGTGACCCATGGCCTTAAAGCAAGTTCCTTGTCATCAAAAACTCACTTCCTGCAGAACCTTCTCAGAGACAGCCTTTGGAGAGAATCTTGCTCTACTTTTCTATACAATGAAAATCACACTTGAAATGAAAATCACACTTTCATATACTGCAAAAGGCATGGTTTATTATCTCAAATGTAAAGCCGTTCAAAATTGTACAGTTCAAATATATTCTTCAGCTTAAGCCAGGCTATAGCCGCCCACAGGCTTTGGATCAGAAATTATACAAGTCTTTCCTTTTTGTCATATAATAGGTGAGGTGTCTTTTAAAGACATTTCCTTCCAAGCACACTAATGTGAAAACACCATCCTGAATTAAACGTAGATAGTAATAGTACAAAAAACTTTAATTCTGTTTATATAACACAATTTTTGCCAGTATTATAGATGTGTTTATCAGACAAGTGATCAATACAGCTCTAGGCAGTGACTCCCAAATTCTTAGTGATATGGTATAGAACAAATCAGGCACATGGATTCATAAAAATTAAGTATCTTTGGGCACAGAAGAATATGATAATAACAAAACTTCTTTTTAATAATGCCCAGGAGTTCAAATCTACATATCACTGTGCTGGACACACAGCTTCTGGTTTTCAGTGTAGAAAGCTCCTATTCTAGTTCAGACTTGCTAAAAAATACAAGACCAAAAACATAAGAAGCCATACCTTGCTTTGTCTGCCTATAAAATGAGAATAATGATATCTGTGAAAGTGTTGCACCACCTTATTGTTTATTCATGGCACTCTTTACACCCAATCATTGAACTGTCATCCCCGTTCTCATTGCAGAGTTATAAATGTCTTTTTAGGACAGTGCTCTCAAATGCTCTGAGCACCTGACTGCCTTCAAAGTGATCCTCCAGGTCTGCTGGGGCTCACCCAATTCCAGTTTTCTAAGCAGAATATTCAGATCTATCTGCATGAAGGAGTAAATGAGGAACGACAGTTATGAATTTTCTGGCTATCTATTGGCAGTGGATTAATAATGTAAAGTACTCTGCATGACAAGTTATTTGTTTTTGCTGAGATTAAATGGCATCACTTGGAAAACTATGTGGGTTTATTACTATAATAATTTTCATACAGTGATAGCAAATATAAGCACCATAATATCACCCAGATCAGTCCTTAATGGACACAAGTACCATTTAATGTTCTTAAATAAGTTTTGGAATATGAGCTCTGAGGATTATTTTGTTTAATAATACTAATAAAAGTACAAGAAAATGTTCAGCTGCTGATTGCAGGGGGAGGAGAACAGACTGCAATTATACAGCACATTGAGGAAGAACTGAGATGATATTTGCAAGGTTTTTCCCAACACAAATCAGTTGACTTAAGAAGCTTTGAAAGAAGCTTTGTTTGTTTGTTTGTTTGTTTGTTTTGTTTTTTCCTCTTGCACAAGGCTTCAAAAATTTGTTAGGAATGAACCAGTATTTAGAAATGGACCAGCACAAGCTGTGCATGTTGCTAGACAGCAGTTTCTCTGTATTGTAAATAAATTTATTTCTCTGTGGCTGCACGTGTAAAAGATGTCTGACTAGCATGAGCTATTGAGAAAATTGAGATCAAAATTATAAAAAAAAATTCATTAATTAAGATATCATCACCCTTCTAGACAAAGCCTATTATTTTCTGGTTGCTCATAGGCTTGACTTAGGACACATGGGGCAATAAAGACGATGGTAAAGCAACTTTTTTTTTTTTTAATAAGTTCTTCAACAGGTAAATTGAATGTGACTGAACTTCTTATTTAATGGAGAATGTTTTCCATATTCTAGGGGAAAAAAATCTACTCCAAGTTGGTATTTCCCGTGGTTTTTTTTCTTCTTGAAATTTGAGATTATGATACACTGTGAAAAATCTCCAACCTCAGGAACCTGAGGTGTTGTAGGGGGTTGATCCTGGCTGGATACCAGGCACCCTCCAAAGCTGCTCTCTTGCTCCCCTCCCCAGCCGGACCAGAGAGAGTAAATATAACAAAGGGATCATGAGTTGTCTGGGAAAGATCATTACCAAATACTGACATGGGCAGAAAAGATTCAAATTTGGGATATTAATTGAATTTATTAGTAATAAAAATAAAGCAGGATAATGAGAAATAAAATAATTGTTAAATATATCTCCCTCCTTCCCAAGCTCTACTGTCTTCCCTGCAGTGCCACAGGAAGACAGGGAAGGGGGGTTGTGGTCAGTTATCACCTGTTGTTTCTGCTGCTGATCAGGGAGAGGAGTCCTCTGCTCCAGGGTAGGGTCCCTGCCAGGGGACACAGTTCTCCATGAACTGCTGCACAGTGGGTCAGTCTTTCCCGGGGTACAGTCCTTCAGGCACAGCCTGCTTCACCGTGGGTCCTGCACAGGGTCACAGGTCCCACCAGGAAACCTGCTCCAGTGTGGGCTCCTCTCTCCACTGGTCTGTAATACCCTGCCAGGAGCCTCCTCCAGCACAGGCCTCCCACAGGGTCACAGCCTCCTCTCAGGCATCCCCCTGCTGCTGGCCTGCCTGCTTTGTGTTCAGTCTTCTCTGCTGCTACCAGGATAATGCATTAAATCAAGGCGCCCCCTCTCTTGCACTGCATGCAGGCTTGCAGGTGCCCTGCCAAATGGCATACTAGTGCTGCTCACTACTCATTTGGAATGCTTGAAGGCAAAACAGGAACCAAGGCAGATCTAACTGGTCTCTTCTGATCCCCAGTGGGAAATGTGTCCATGTGGCATTCAACCCTACTGTGCTAGAGTCCATAACTTACATATGCAAACAATCACTCAGTAAGACCTTCTGATTCCAGTGTCCAAAATGCATTTTCATCAAAGGATTTTATATATATATGTGATGATAACATGATTCCTATCCAATTGTTTCCCATATGGTGTATCTTCCTTCAGTGCTTTCATTTTATTTATGAAGCTATGACTTGAAAAACTGCTTCATTCAATAATAAGTTATTTATCTAAATTTCTAGATTTTTCTAAACTTCTAGGCTACTCTAAACTTATCACTTTTATTTCTTCCCATTTTGTCTTTTGCTTTTCATATTTGCATGAGTGCCAGGCTGGAATGATGAACAGACATTTCTCCAGTTGTCTTCAAGTTTGAGATGTTAGAATCAGGTGCCAGTAGACTGTATCTTTGAGCAGGGCAGTGGAAACTGCTTCCTCAAAATGTCTCATTACTGTGAGTGAAAAAACACTAAAAAATTATAGTCTTTATAAAGATGTTCTTCCTTTCAGTCAAAGGATAAGTTTTCAGAAATGAGGGAATTGATGATTTTGACCCATTAATTTAGTTATTAAGTTGTAATACTCTTAACAAAATACCAGTGAGTGACAGTGTGGAATTTTTTCGCTTTGATGGAGCCACCAGATAATCAACAGGCATTATGTTAAGTAGTGTTAAGCTTAAGAAAGCTGTTAGTTTTGTGGTCTGGGAAAAAAGTTCCAGAGTTTAAAGGCCCCAGAGCTTAAACATTCAAGCGCTTAAAGACCATTCATCCATGTGTGATTTTGTAGCTATCATACAAACTAGACAGGTAATAAAGCCTAGAAGCTGACATAATCAGTACTGAAGAAGGCTTGAGATATAGCTGCATCTCTTCTTGATACAACTGCTACTCATTCCACCAAGTACTGAAAAGAAGCAATGCTGTCTGAGTTCTTTAAAAAATGCATTGAGAAGAGATTAGAATCTTATGATCTTAGAATATCTTGAGTTGGAAGGGACCCACAAGGTTCACCGTGTCCAATTATGTGACTGGTCTGTGTCTGACCAACCAATTCACTTAATGGCTTATGTCTTGTCCTATTTCTTGGCTTTCTGACTTTTGGCAGAATGTCAAAGTCAATTTAGAATCATCTCATTAGTATCTTAAATAAACACAAGATGAAGAACAAAATATTTTAAGAAATTATTGTCAATTATATTGATCAAAGACAGGTGGCTCTTGAATCAGTCATATTAATCTGTTAAATCCCATTAACCTCTAAATTTTACATCCTCTGCCTATGATAATTAAAGAAGGTTTCATAGGTACTGAGTTCCAATTCAATACCTAAATAAGAAGCTGTCATGTGAATGCACTGTTAAATTTCAGAAGACCATTGTAAAACGAAAGGACTAAATATTTTGCAGTCTCTCAGAATCAGGATCTAAGATCTTTATGTAGTAAGGTAAATTTCTGATAAACTCTTCAGAATTTTTCACTGAATAAGGGTCTAAGCGCATGGCACAAAAAGTCTGGAAAAGGTTTCTAGAACAAATAAAACTGCTTGGAAGTAATCTTCTCTTGTCTGACTTGTGGAAAATATTTTGTGTGGGGTGTTTTTTCCCTAGACTTTTCAATAGCGATAGGAAATATTTAAGAAAAAAATGCAGAGTACACCACAGAGTAGGTGGTCTGTGGACATATTTATTGTTTATTATTACATTTTGGACTGTTCTGTGGAACAGAATCATAGACTTCTTAAGTGAAAAGCATTTATTAAAGGAATCAACAGCTATAAACACTAATATGCTACACAGGATTCATTCTAATGTAGTGCTCTGTGTTAAGTGAGAATCATATTCTATTAAGAGCTCTATGCCAGACTGAAAAATATCTGACATCTGATAGATATGCTAGATGTGAACAAAATGAGAATATGAAACTGAAAGGAATATTGTGAATGGAGGGTACCTACTCCTGGCCACTGCCATTTCAAGTGTTTTTCAGCTGCTTCTTAGAAGTAGTTTTTTGGGGGGGTTTATGGTACTTCTGTATTTAATATTGTTCCACAACATCACTGTTTTCTCTGATAATCAGTATCTATGTGCCAGCCCACAATGTTATTCATTAAAGAGAGAAATGATGGGACAATGACAATTTGTGTAAAGCATAAAGGTCAGGTTTGAGGTTTTGCACAATTGCCCCACTTGATTCTAGTGATTCAGCTGACAAACTTTCCTCACAAAATGCATTTAACCAAGGAAGTGATTCTATGGCTGTTTTTGTTTGGTGTGCTTCACATAGTCTTCAACACAGAAATTATAAAAGCATAGAAGGAAAGTTTTATAGCATTTAGATAAGGAAGCAGTAATTGTTCCTTTCTTTGACTTCCTCTGGTCTCCTGAGATTAATAACGATCTCACTCTAATTTAAGCATGTTTTGATCAGTCAGGTTTGAGAGAATTAACCTTCACTTATAGAAGGTTTCTACTTGTGATCTCTTTTTCCTCCTTGTGATCTATTAGGGAATATATAAAATACCTCAAATTTGATATGACAATTTTCTTTTGAAATTATGAGTTATTGTGAGTTATTATTTTTTGCCTAGTGGAGATAAATTCCAGACATTATTTATGGGATATAAGCAATAACACATTTTATGTACTTCATTGTCACCTTGCAGCACTTTTTATAACCCTGTTAAAATAAATGTTAGAAATGAAAGCAAAGAAATAGTAAAAAATTTCATACTCTTCATACTCATTCTAACTGATTGTTTTTTCTATTATTTTTTTTTTTACACAGTGTGACTCACCTGAGTGATAGTGCAAATGCAGAAAAGACAGTAAGTACTAAAGCTATGTCATTAATTCTAGAGTGCTGCATCCAGCTCTGAGGTCCTTAGCACAGGAAAGACATGGACCTGTTGGAGCAAGTCCAGAGAAGGGCCACCAAGATGATTAGAAGGATGAAGCACCTCTCCTATGAGAAAAGTCTGAGAGAATTGGAACTGTTCATCCTAACAACTGGGGAGGCCTAATTAGGTCTTCCAGTACCTGTAGGGAGCCTACAAGAAAGATGGGGAGAAACCTTTTACAAGGGCATGAATTGAGAGGACAAGGAGAAGGGCTTTAAGCTGAAGGAAGGTAGGTTTAGATTAAATATTAGGAAAACACTGTTTGCTGTGGGGGTGGTGGTGAAGCACTGGAACAGATTGCCCCAAGAGTATTGGATACTCCTGTCCCTGGAAGTGTTCAAGGCCAAGTTGGATGGGGCTTTAAGCAACCTGCTCCTATGGCAGAGGAGTTGAAACAAGATGATCTTTAAGATTCCTTCCAACCCAAGCCATTCTTTGATTCTTTGATTCTGTGATTCTGTGATTTCCATTTTGCATTCAAATGTGAGGGACATGAATGATGACTTGGTATAAACAATTGTGCTGCCTTGGCAGCTCTGCGTTGTGTCAGTAAATGACAAGTCTCTACAAACTAATCAAAAGGATACTATTGCTTGAATATATTGAATACTGTGGCTCCATTCCCTTTCTAAAGGAATGCATTTCAACTTCCATTTGCCCAGCTCTGGATTATACTTTGCTTGATTTGGTGTATTACACATATATGCCTTGTATATGGATCTGAGTGATTGTTGAGAGATGCTTATGCTGTTGGACTAGATTCTTCTAACACTGAATAATCTTTTAGTACTCTGCAGAATTTCCACAATACTTCTCCATTAATTCCAGATGGTCAATAAGAGCAGTTTTTATTGTATTTGCAGAAGCATCCAAACTTGGCAATAAGATACAGACTAGAGCAGTTCAGCCACTATTGCTAGTTCTCCTGTAGTAAGGTTGGAGATACTATAGAATATGAGAATGTAGTTACATTTGCCTATATTCTTCAGGGAAGTGCTACACTGATAACCTGCCTTGCTGCCCTATTGATATGTTGCTTCAGGAAAGAAGAGCTGTAAAAGAGAAGGTTTCTGTTGACTAGAGTACAAAGATAGTTTGTATGTTTTGAAGTTTAAAGTTGTAGATCAATTGACGCTTCCATATGGATGCTATCATATCTTTTGTCTTTGCTCATGTTTTCACCTCTAGTAATGCTCTCTGTAATGTATGCTCATCATGGAGGTCTCCAAAGAGTCTTCAGGTAGAGGAAGCTTTCAGAATTATTGAACCAAAAGAAAAAGTATAATAGAAACATTTTCATGCCTGAACAGAATGATCCTATAGTTAGCCCACACATTACTGCTTCATTTTTTTCCCTACAACATTGTGTTCACTTTGCATTTCTCAAGGACTAGAAAAAAACCAAGATAACTGTTAGTCTGACCTGTGACACAGTAAAGAAGAACTCAACTCTGCCTTCTTTTGTTTCTGTGATGTATGTTTGAGATGACTTTGAATTTGTCTGTGTATCTCAGAGAGCTTTTCCTCCAGACAGAAAATCTCAAAATTTTCTCCAGGTGAACAGTGTTATCAATGTAACTTAATACAGGATGGCATAAGATTGTGCAGCTACAGCAGGAAGAAATTGCTCCTGCAGCGAATTTAAAATAGGAGGGTTTGAGAGTGACAGCAAATCACAAAGACATGAGTAATATGGAAGAGGTGTGACCATCTCTAGACTCTCTTCCAGTTGAAACAATGGGAATTTTGAGGTGACCCTTGCATGAACTAACTTAAATTATGAAGTGCATACTCTAGTACATGACATAAGGAAGACAATTTTCTGTTACTGGCAGGAAGCATGATAAAAATCACCTGAAAATGAGAAACTTGGGAACAGACTTTCAGAGGATGTGATTTCATGTAAAAGAATAATAAACACATGAAAAAAAGATTGAGAAGGGAGGTGACTGGACTAGAATAAGTAATATGTTAGAAATAGATGAGAGTCTTTGCAGACATTCAATAGGGAAAAAATAGAAAATGGGAATGAGAAAATGAGGGACATAGAAAAATGAAAAGGCTCCTAGTTTGTCAGTGATTTTTTTTATCTTATCATGTAATGATTTTATTTTCTTCTGTTATGACAGAAGTTTGCATTGAAAGAAGTTGCACTGACGTCAAATAGCTAATATTTTCAATAGAAGATTAGAAATGGGAAGAATATTAAATAGATTTCTTAGGTCTTTATTCAGACTCTGACTGCAGAGAGAAAGACTCGGGGGAGATTACAGGAGGGGTTTTAGAGAATGGAACTTGGAGACGTAGACTATGTAGTAATTATGTAGTATTTATTTGGTACCTATATTGTTTCACTTGTATCCAACCAGCAATATTTTCATATTTCATTAAATGACAGAAGCCAAATTAGGTGTAGAATGTGCTTGGTTCTTCTCCCAGTTTAGCTACTGACTCATTACACCTGTTTCTCTCACTATCTCAACTCTGTGCCTTGTTTTTCCTCTCTAGAAGTTGGGCTGGATGGTGCTTAACCACTCCACAAAGTTGTAAGTGAACAGTTTGGTCCCTGTCACAGACATACAGGCAAGTAAAATATACCATCAAGGATAATTGTCTTCTCCAGCTGATGCCACTATGGATCTGGAAATAGATAAATCTGGTCTTTGGAATCCTGCTGGGAAAATATAATTGCATCATTTCTATAGTAGTGTTATCTTCCTGGTGCCTTTGAAGAATCTGCGCCAGATTCCAGTTGCATTAAATGATCTTGCTGCAGTACCTTCCATTTGTAAAAGCTGTTTATTTAAATGTTTCATTTTCAGTAACTTGCCAAGTCAAGCAGCAGATATTTTAAGCTTCCATGTCACGACAACCATGCCTAATCCAAGATGAAGAAACAAATATGTAGAAAGTGATTTTTTAAGAAATACATTTTTCTAATGATTTTTGTGGCTATTGTGATTGTTGTGATGTTTTTTCAGAAATTAGCTGTTATGAACATATTTTATTTGCCCAGAGGCATCTGCAGTGATTTCCTTAAGCAGCTGACTTAAGCAAAGTAAACGGGTAGGAATGGGCTAAACCTGTCACTTTGCTAGTGCAGCCTTTTGAGGTTCAGCTGCCAGCTAGAACTTCCCAAACCTTGATTTTTCCTTTCCTTAATTTTGTATCACCGGTACAGAATTTCTGCTTATCACTGTTAACATAAACATACCTTGACTGAATGTAAAATCCCTATCGTGTTCAAGAGATAAAAATTTTACAGGACTTCTTATGTAGAAAAAAACAAGGCTGAAATATTTATAGTAATTAGTAATGATTAAGACTACCTAGTTGCCTTTATTGGGAGGAGTTACACATCAAATGATTTTGGTTTTGCTTATTTTTACATCTGCTTTTTTTCTCTAGCCAACACATTAAAATCTAGTCAGTGAAATTTCTGCCTTACTAGTTACTGGGCTGAAGCTGATTAATGAGGGACTCATTTTTTTTCATATCTGTAAAGCAAAGTGAGAAGGACTGAAACAGATTAATAATATAGAAGAATATTCTAGCTAACATGTCCAATGAAGGGCCTATTAAAAAATGTAAAATATTGCAAACTTGTCGATTTCCTCTAGAAATCTAAATTGTGCTTTAGCTTGAATTCATGTCAGATGAATCTTTTACTTTGATTACTGTAGAAAAAGTTCTCCTGTTCATATTCCAGACAGAATAAATCCCAGATGATTCATCTCCTATCCCTACCCATTTCAAGCCTTACAATATTAAAAAAAAAAAAAAAA
>VWYO01015880.1:455202-495127 GCA_013400275.1 Rhadina sibilatrix
AAAAAAAGAAAAAAAAAAAGAAGGTGAAAAACTCAAAAGCTGTCTAGAATGATTTCTTTTTCTGCCCTTGTCTGGCCTCCAGTAGCTGAAAAAAAGGAGTGGTACTATATATAGGTGAGGAAGTGGTGGGAAGATGCTAGTGGAAGCTTTAGAATTGGCTCATTTCTGAATTAAACCAAGTTTTTTATTCCTTATGTGAGTGGTGTTGTAGAATTTTGTAGCACCTGCAACTGCCAGAAGACCCAAAAGCAGATGAGGCGGCATGTCAAATCTTTTCTCTCCCACATCAAAGACCTAAGTTATCTTCTTCAGTTATTTGATTAGGTTCATTTAACCATGGATAACAAAGCTGTTCCTAGATAAAGTATTTTCATTCTGATATGGCTTTAACTCTTCAAAAGAGAGAAGCATATATTACTTCTTGCTTTGTTGTGGGTCTTGCCATATTACCCATGAATGAAGCACATTTTCTTCTAACTTCTCCAAATTTGGGAGACAACATGTAACATAAGAAAAAGGACAAAAAGGAGTTTGAAGAAAAGGTTGCATGTAGGAAGGCTCAACATTTTGGACTGATATACAGTTACTGTTTTTTATCACTCCCTGGTGGTTTTTTGTTTTTTTTTTGTTTTTTTTTTTTTTTTTAATTGTAATTTTAAATCAATATAATTGCCTAACTTGTTTTATGGTATATGAGTCCTAATTTCTTGGAACTGGGATTCAGTGCTCCGGAAGTACCATTGGAATCCTCTCATTTAATCATGGTATTGTTCAGGTACGGGTTCAGAAAGGTTGCAATGGAGCAGCAAAGCCAGAGGCTGTAATAATTGGTTCAAAAGAGAGTAACAGGGAGCACAGTGTAGTGAGGTACCTGTTTAGTAAGAGTGGATTGCTTCATTTTAAAGCCAAAGTGTTGTTTCAGTAAGAGAACCCTTCATTGCAGGAGTTCTGTTGCTGTACCCCTGACTTCTACTGTGCTTCCTCAGACCTCGTGCTTGCACATTTTGTTGTTCCCTACTACTTACTGCAACATGTAAGAGTTTGGAATGGTGACAGATAAAAATGCTCCCATAAAGAGTTACAAATTAATAGCCTGAATGTATGTGAATTTAAATTTTTCTCATTTGTGTTGGTCTAAAAAAACAATAATTATCTTACGCTTATGCCAACAGAAAGATGATGTAACATTTTGATCATCTCTTTTGTAATTTAACATCACTAGGTATTTTCCATTTTCCAGCCAAATGTTGTCTGTATAGCCAAAATTGGGCCATTTACAAAAGCTTGGCCTTTCAGCATTTATAACATCATTAAATTTTATACAGACCCACAGGTATTTCCAGAAATAATTCCAAACAAGAAACAGACTTTCTAGATTGTGATAGTGCATTTGGATATGAGAAAATGGGTTCAGAAGTGGTGATTTTCCAACCATTACCTACTGGCAATAACCTACAGTGGTCCATCTCAACCAAAATAAGTACTGGCTCATTTCTGGGGTCCTTCCTCCAGCATTTCTGGAAGACATATAAAGTATGAGGCAATCTAGGCATTGGTTCCTAAAGACCTTTGGAAAAATGTGTCAAGAGTAAAAGCATCACTCTTCAAGACTGCAGAAACCCTTAGGAGGGATATTGGCTCAATACAAGAAATTACTTGCTCTGTAATATTTATTTTCTTCTGTGCTTTTAAAAAGGCCTATAATGGCAATAACCCTGGCATTAGAACATGGGCTTAATGATGGCTGAACTTTCTTCAAGCCATCATCTTTCCAGCTGGTCATTAATCCCCAGCTGGTGCCAAAGGCTTTTGACTGTAGTATGTTTAATTCAAAGGGGTTTCACAGATTGCTTCCTGTGAAGATTTGCAGATGTAAATTCAGTAACAAATTAACCTTTTCGCATTTTTGGCCAGAAATCTCCAGCCTGTTTGATATATTTGTCCATGGAGAAAAAGGAATCAAACTCTAGAAACTCTGAACACATCTTACTGCAGAAGGAAGAGAGAAGGGAGAGGAAGGGAAAAAACTGACGTCTCTTTGGCACCCTGGTTCCCCTTATTTGCTCACACTGACATGGGGTAGCTATGTTTTTTGTACCCCTGTAAGAGTTTTATTTTCTCTGTAACTGCATCTTTCATAATAGTTTGGTTGTTTGTTAATTTGTCCTCTCCCCTGTAGCTGCAGTGACTTTGCAGACGGGGCTGTATGAAAAGAGTTGGTGCAGGTGCCATTCTGTCCATGCCAGGTGTCATTCTGAGTCAGGGATGAAATCCATATTGGATTCCACAGTATTAAGTAACAACAACAACTACCACTACAAAAAGAAAAAAAAAAAAAAAAAAAAAAAAAAAAAAAAAAGAAGGTAGCGTGTTGGCTTTTCATCTGTAGATTGCTTTATGAAAAATAGCATAACCCTCTAGTATCAAGGTTAAGAGCTAATCTTTACAACAGCTGTAACATATAGGAGCACGATGCAAAGCTATTTATCAGTGCAGAACAAGACCAGACAAAATTCAGGATGCAATTCCTTAGCACTTCAGTGTGATTTCTTTAGCAAGCACTGTCAGATTTTTTCTAAACCCTCTCTCTTTTGCTTTATCTATTGCCTGCTTTTCTCTTAAGGTTACAAAAGATATTTAGTGTGTGTAATTTATAAAACATTTCATCCTCTTTATTTTTAAAGTATTTACCTGTAAATAGAAAATAGGAAATATGTGACTTTCTGTTGTTTCAGAGCTGAAAGTCTTGTGTCTAAACTTTGCTTTTTCCAGTTGCTGTAGTGCTGAGGAAAATGAAAGTTAAAAAGCCTACATTTTTCATCCCCCTCATTGTGGCTCCTACACAAGAATATCAAGACTATGTACATCAAAACTGTCTCATGTTCAATTGACTATCTGACAACACCCGCCTGGGCCCTTCATAAGGAGAAATGTGATAGTACTGCATTTTCTTTCCTGTTCCATCCTGCAGTTGAATCTGATTTCATCTTAAGCATTTGGATGCTGCACTAACAATGAAATATCAATTGAGAAGTGGAGAGAGATTCTGTATACCTGGAATATAATTTCACAGTTACATTTGTAGCCATAGAACTGCAGATGGTGTGAAAACAATGTTGATTAAAATAATCAGTCAAGCACTTAACAGTACTTTAGGTTTTCAAATATAGCACATTAATATATTAATCTTTGCCACACCCCATGGGGTATTTTCCTTTGCATTTCCTATATACATAAACAGAGAAACTGCACACAGACTTGAATTTAATTTGTTGTTATACAGCTTTTGAGCTGAGTACTGCTCTGTGACAGAACTAATTTCTGGTGATTTTAATTTCTTTCTGAATTTAGCCCACTCTGTGAGGCCTCGTTCACTTCATCAGCAGGCTAGATAAAGTAAGAAGGTAAAGAAGTTGTCACTGTTATGAAATTTTTCTAGCCCCTTTCCTCTCTCCTCCTTAGATTGTTCCCCAGTCAGCAGAGCAGAGAAATGAGTGTAACATGGGCCAGTTCAATAAGGCCTAACCAATGGTGCATTGGCTGGTGCATTGGCCATGGGCTTTAAAAGTTACCCTCCTTTCTGATGTTACCTTTTGCCAGGATTGTTTGGTGGGAACATGAAAGCAGCTGTGATTGCTGAGGCAGCTAGGCTGTTAAAAAGGAGCAAAATAAGTGGATGTTGTGTTGCTTCAGTACCAGAATAATTTATTTTACTGTGGGGGGTGTTGTGTCTTGTGGGGGGTGGGAATGAAGCAGTAAGTCAGGCATTCTACAGTTGATGAAGGTGGCTTTTGGATTGCAAAGTGTGTTTTTATTGCATCATTTATCTCAAATAAATAATTGAAGTCCAGCAACTCCTGGCAGGAAATGACATGAAGACCAGCCTTGCTTTAGGCTGAAGTAGAAGCATCTATCATGTAAATGAACTCTGAACCGTGCCAGCAGGATGCATACATTGAAGGGATAATGGGTGGATGATATATTTTGTTATCCTAGGCCTTATTTATCTACTTCAATATTTTTCTTTTTTTAAGCAAGCAGCTACAGTGATAATTGCCAAATGTCTATACAATAGAGAAACATGGTTATCTAAAGGGCTCCAGGACATCTGAAACCTTAAGCAGGTATTGAAACATTAGCTGGGGGATGGTCTCAAGTTTGCTTATAATGTTTTATAACATTATAAATTATATGATTAATCTGTTTTCTTCTCCATTTCTACTCAGTTGTGTTTTACTTTTCTCTATAAGAAGCCCACAACAAATTAAGCATGTATTGGATTTGTGTGGCCAGATTTTGGTAGCAGAGGAGCTACAGGAATGGCTTCTATGAGAAGCTGCTGAAGCTTCCTCTGTGTCCAGCAGAGCCAATTCCAGCTGATTCCAAGACAGATGCTGGCCAAAGTTGGGCCAGTTAAAAATGGTGGTAATACCTCTGTGTTAACATGTTTAAGAAGAAGAAAAGTGATTGCATGGTTGTAATTGTGTCCAGAGAAGAACAGGGTGAGAATACATGAGACGTACACCTCTGCAGACACCAAGGTCAGTATAGAAGGAGGGGCAGGACATGTTCCAGAAATTGGAGCTGGGATTTCCCTGCAGTCTGTGGTGCAGACCATGGTGAGGCAGCTGTGCCCTGCAGCCCATGGAGGATGGTGGAAATGCAGAGATCCTCCTGCAGCCCATGGCAGAGACTCATGCCAGAGGAGGTGGATGCCTGAGAGGAGGTTGTGAGCCTGTGGGAGGCCTGTGCTGGGACAGGCTCCTAGGAAGGACTGCAGACACATGGAGGGAGGAGCCCACACTGGAGCAGGTTTCCTGATAGACCAGCCTGTCCTTGGGGGACTGCACCACATGGAGGAGTGAACCATATTGCAGCAGTTCACGGAGAACTGTTACCTGTGAGATGGACTCAGGCTGGAGAAATTCATGGAGGAGTGTTTCCCATGGGAGGGACCCCATGGTGGAGGAAGGGAAGGACTCCTTTCCCTGAGCAGCAGCAGAAACAACATGTGATGAACTGACCATAACTCCCATTCCCTGTCTCCTTGTGCCACTGGGTGAGTAGGTAGAGCTGGGAAGGAGGGATGGGTGTGGAGAAGATGTTTTTAAGGTCTTATTTCACTTCTCATTATCCTGCTCTGATTTTGTTAGTAATAAATTCAATTAATATCCCCAATTCTAGCCTAATTTTTCCATGACAGTATTTGGTGAGTGATCTCTCCCTGCCCTCATCTCAACCCATGAACCCTACATTATATTTTTTCTCCCCTGTGAATTATACCTTTAAGCTGAAATTGTCTTCTAGATTTCTCATCAAATGTCATCAAGACAAGATATTTTCTAATGCCCTATAGGACATGTTCTCTACACAGCAATAACAGCTGAGATAGACTCTTCCACAAGGTCTCCTTAAAGATGATAGACAGGAACTAGTTGAACAGAATGAGGAGAGAGTAAGAAAATGTGCTGTTCAGTCCATCTCATCTCCTTATACTGCAGGTAAGGGTTTGTGGCTTGACGTGCTAAGAGATCCCAAATGAGTCCTTTATCCACATACACTTTGAGTTTTAACATAGTATGTATTACAGAAAAATTCAGCGAACTGTGATTTGAAAACCTTTGGGCTTGGCAGTAAGAAAATGCAACTGGTCTGTTTCCCATTTAAAATTGTGCTTCTACATTTCCTCATTGCTCATTAAGAATATAGAATTGTTTCAATCCACAGTCTTATGCAGCAACTGTTGCACATCTCACTTTATGGAGAACAGATCTGCTTAAGCAAACACAGCTTTGTTTTTTGACAAGATAGGCTGATAAGAGGAGCTGTGTTGACATCTACCTGCACTTCTCAAAAGCCTTTGACTTTATACCACGACACTCCAATTAAAAAATTAGAATTATGCAAAATTAATGCAGCACATAATAAATAGATTATGATTGTCTGATGGATTTCAAAAAAAGGAATTGTAAATGAGGAATCATCATCCACAGAGGGTATTTCCAGCAGGGTTCCATGGGAATCTTTTTCAGTCTAATACAATTCAGAGGTTTTATTAATGGTTTAGAAGTGAGGAAATCAGTGCCAGTAAAATGGGCAGAGGATGCAGCATTAGTAGGAGTAAACAGTGGTAAAGTTGAATCAGTTTGACAGATCAATCTAGTTAATTTGGAAAGTGGGTCTTATTTAACCAGCACAAGGGCAAGGTTGTGTATTTGGGAACAAGGACAATAGGCTATACATGCAGAGCTTGCTTCCAGAGAAACAGTGACCCTGAAAGGAGTTAGAAGTCAGGATGGATAATTAACTGAACAAGAGCTCTCAGTGTGATGCTATTGCTGAAAACTAATGTGACCTCAGATGAATAAGCAGAAAATTGCTGAATAGGAACAGAAAAGCAGAGAGTATGACCCTAACAGTGATGGGGCATTTTGGAGTCTGGATGAATCCATTAAATGCATCCCTCATTTGGGAGTTGAGCCTAAATCATGGAGGTGAAAACTTTGCACAAGACAGCCCTCTGAATATGGCATGCTGAAGTGACCTTGATACAGAATAAGCTGAGTTGCAAGGAACCCTTCCTTCCTTCCTTCCTTCCTTCCTTCCTTCCTTCCTTCCTTCCTTCCTTCCTTCCTTCCTTCCTTCCTTCCTTCCTTCCTTCCTTCCTTCCTTCCTTCCTTCCTTCCTTCTTTTTTTTTATCTTAAATATTTAAATAACCTCTATTTGATGTTTAGATTCAGGCTGATGCTGTTGAAGCCCACCCCCATGTGGAGAGCCTGACAGTGAGATGGCTGTGTTATTATGTGTTGCAGAGACCTGGAGAATTTATTTTTCTCCTGTTGAAAAGAAGATTTGAATAACCATAGCAACAGTAAAACCTGCTGTGAATCTTACAGCATGAAGTGTTGCTGATACCTACTTCTGGGGATCAAGGTCCTTGTCCCAGCTCTGCCAGGTTGATTCTGGAGAGATCAATGTAAAAACAAGTGAAGAGTTTCTGACAGATATCTTTTAACACGATTTTCTTCTGTTCTCCTTTTCTGTGATTGTTCATGCACTGGCTGTGAAATTTTTTTTATGACTTATTTAAAAGAAACCAGTGTGAAATGTTTAATTTTTAATGTTGGGTATTCAAAGCAAACCACACCAATGCTTGAAGAAGTATGTGTATTTTGTGGAGAGTAAAAAAGGACATCCAGCTAATATAAAACAGCTTGCCTGCCTTAATTAGATCCACTTCAGGGAGTTCAGTGGGAATATTACTGACCTGGTGAGAAAAAAAAAAATCACATGTATGCTAAGGTTAGGGTTATGTACTCTTTTAGCCTACAAGACACACAAAAAGTTTTGGTATGACACCAATTTTTTTGACTGCGAGGTAAGTTGAAGTCTCCTCATTGGCTTTGAGCTGTGAGCCTGTACCTGAACAGCCAGTGGGACTCAGGTGCCACGTGGTAGCTTAAGTCTGAACTGACTCTGTATATTTAGATTACTATTCTTATTATTTTAGCTCTCCAGCCACCTTGTTTCAGTCTCACCCTCATACGTGAGAGTAAAAGTCTTCATTGAGTTTAAGGCTTGTGAATTCAAATGATGCCTATTTCTTGTGGCTTCAGCTTCTGGTGTAAAATGTGCATGACTGAATTTAAGAATTGTTAGTTGATTGTGTTGTAGCAGATTTTTTTTTTTTTACTTTTAAAATATCTAATTCTATATTCTGTACAGACTGAAGTCTTGTGACAGGTGCTACCTGCCTGCCCTCCAAACCAGCAGTACCATGTCATCACATTCCTTTGGCAGTACTCTGTTTGCTGAGGTTGTGTTGAGCATATATATATGCAGCCTCTGCTTCTGGCCCCACTTGCCTTTGCTTGATTCAGTACATTGTCAGTGCAAGCTCAGGTCTGCCAGCAAAGCCCTGGCAGGGGTGCCAGAGCAAACGCTGAGAACTGAAAATACAGTTAGGATTATTAATGTATTAGAAACCATCCCACTGGCAAAGAGAGCTTTCACAACAACATTTCACTAAATTGTTGAAAAGTCTTCTTGTTTGCTTGACTCCCATATAAACAAAATAAAACATACTAACCCCTCGTGAAGGATAGGTACTCCCTCTAGCAGGCTGTTGGTCAAGTGCTTTTGCACACAGCAATAGGGTGTTAGGTTAAAGCATCCAAATGGCCAGTACAGATGGATTTGGACATAGAAAAGGCTTGTGTGCCATGAAATGTGTAATATTGGTATACATTACAACATGGAAGGACATGTCTGACAGAACAATACGCAATGGGCACAAACTGAAACACAGCAGGTTCCATCTGAACATCAGGAAATACTTTTTTTACAGTAAGGTGATGAAGCAGTAACAGAGAATGCACAGTCCTGGGACAACCAGCTCTAAGTGGCCCTGCCTGAGCAGCAGTGGGATTGAACCAAATGACCTCTAGAGATCCCGTCCCTTCCAACACAGGATCACCATTTCGTGATCCTGTGTTGATAAACCCTTTGGGACCTGTAGTTGATAACACTGTCAGAAGAAAATCTGAGTCTAGCACTGTGGCTTCTGGCATCTTAAAGTCTGTCATTTCTGTAGGAGGCAGAGACAAGACTCTTCCTTGCTATATTTCAACTTACAAGCCTCTTGGCCTCTCTACATCTGTCCCAGTATATATCGGAAAGTATATAAAGGAAATATATAAATATTTCTTGTACTATGGTATTCTAAACCTCATCAGAGGCCTGTATAAAGTGTGTGGAGATCTGTAGATTACAGGCATTATGGGAGTCCCTGTTCTGTATTATGCTGTACAAAGAATTTTCATGCTGGTGTGACTGGTATGTGGGCATTAACTTAGAGCCAGGAAAGCATTTCTTTTCAGCTTGTGGCATCCATTTCTATGTAAAACAAACAAACGAACCAACGAACAAACAAACAAACAGTTCCAGTATGACAGAGCAGAAAAGCCTGTTTTCCACAAAGCTTTTGAAAATAAACACCGTTCCTACGCTGAGACTTTTAATTGGACTTTTATCTGCCCAACTCTTCCGTAGGTTTAAAAGGCATATCTGTGCTTGCCTATATCCTTGCGTGTGCTCCTAGGTTTGCTCACCTGGTGCTGGCAGAGAGGCTGGGCTGCAGCAGACGCCGGCTTTCTGCGAGGCGAGGGTTCCAGCAGCCGCCAGAGAGCACTGTCACTGTGCCTTTGCGGGCAGGTGCCGCTGCTGCTGCCGCTGCTGCTGCCGCCGGCTTTCCCTTCGGGCTGGCGGCGGCACGAAGGCTCTTAAGGAGACCCGCCGCAGGAAGACTCTGTGCCGTCTTTACCTCTGTTCTGCCCCGTGAATCCGCGCTGACAGGGGCTTTCAGGTGAGGAGCAGCTCTGCCTTGGCGAAGGGCAGCCAGGTGCTGGCACAGCCCTGTGCGCTGGGCTTGAGCCCAGGGTGTCCAGCCCCAAACCAGAGAGTTCTGGTACCCTGCTCCCTTTTGTCTACAAGGTGTTTTTCACTCAAACCGACTTCATTTTCTTCAAATTATTCCTTATCATTAACTCAAAATCTTGTTGCTTCTGTTTCAGACCTGAAGGACTTTTGTGTTCCTTATAACTTATTTGGGTTTCTTTTGCCTTTATTTTGTACACAAATATAGCCTCCCTTGCATTCTGCAGCAAAGCTACTGATGCTTTGAGTCCTTGAAGAACTCAGGAGCACAGCACTACTGGGTTTTTCAGTGATCATTCATGTGGTTTGCATGCACCTTATCTGCCGGAAACCAATGCACCATGCAAGCCTAATAATTACTTTGAAATTGGATGTGTCCTTTTTTTAGAATAGCAAAGAACTCTGTACGTGGTTCAGCTACCTGACCCTGAAGTAAACATGTCTGCAGGTGTGAAGACAGCATTTAGTTCTCCTTCTGGGGAGGCTGCCAGACCAAATTACAGTCAGAGTTATCCCAGTTACTGTGAGATATTCACTGCTAAATGAAAGTAGTTAGGGGTCCCAAGAACATTGCATCAGAGCATTGTTCTTTTGTCCATTTTCTGATTGAATCTTTCTAGTTACAGACTGTGTCAAAGGGCTTCCTCCACATCCTCAGGAGTGGCTAGCAAGGAGCTGCAGTGCAAGGATTCCTCAGTTCTCCTCCCCGGGGTAAAAATGTACATGGCAATGTGATAGGGGGGTGATCTGGCTCACTGTATCCTCCTTCTTCTGCAGTAACTTGGGTGGTGTTTCTGAGCAATGGTGTCTCTGCTTCTCAAAGCAGTGACCTACTGCCTTGTGGAGATGAGCTGCAGTCAGGGCTATAGTTTCAGATCTGGTGCACACTTGGAGAGCATCTCTTTTAGCTTTGATAGCACAGCATCACAATAGGAGATGCAATTCATGTAGATGGAGGCATCCACAATACAGTCATCAGGGAATAGCATGAGGTGGTATCCTAATGCTGCTGCTCATCCAGTAATATATAGGTTAAAATAGGCAGCCTGTGGTGAGGTGATAGCCCTGGGTCAAATGGAAGAGAATTTTTCTTTGAATAAGCCCTGTGAGTTGAGGCAGTATCCTCTTGTTTCCTACAGCCCTCCCTTTCATGTAACTCCAGGGCCAAATCCCACTTAATTGATAGGCTCTGACAAGATCTTAGAGCAAGAATGATAGCATGGTTGCAGAGCACAGGCTATCATTTAGTATATAAAGTGCCAATTTTCTGACAAAGTGTATAATCTAATATAGTGCTGCATAGTGTCTGTGTTTGATAGGAAACCTCTGTAAGTCACCTCAGATTAAGAAGGGAAGAGTTTAAACTCTTATATGGGTAATGACAAGGAGGAAAGCAAACAATTCAGGCACAAACCTCCATTCTCTCCCCCAGCAGAGATTTAACAAGACAGGAAAATACAATCTGCCTGAAATCTGACATACGTTTTTTATGCTGTCTGATATCAATGCTTATGCTTCCCCCTCCCTAGGGCTGAGAGAGCTTTACAAGCAAGCACATGTTCACATATCCCCAAAAAGTGCTTTGAAAGAAATTCTTTCTGTTTTTCAGTGTCCCTTGATGGCAGGATCAAAAATAGCTTTATTCAGATCACTAAAACACTTAAGATTTTACTGTGAAGATGTAATGAGGTGGATTTCTCCTACTGGCTAAACCAGAGATCTGTCTTTTCAGGACTTGCCAGGCTCTGAAGACAAGAAGGCATATTAGAAGAAGACATTAAAAATTATTACAGAGTGATTGTGGACTGAGTCCTAAACCTGAAAAAACAGTTTAAAATCCCACTGAGGATTTTAAAAGTCCTACCATTTGAGGACTTCAAAAAAATTCAGGTGATCAGGGCATAGAGGAAAGATTGAGATTTTCTCAGATTAATTTACTCATTTGAGGGTCT
The DNA here is from genome assembly GCA_013400275.1 of Rhadina sibilatrix. NCBI lineage: Eukaryota > Metazoa > Chordata > Aves > Passeriformes > Phylloscopidae > Rhadina > Rhadina sibilatrix. The sequence goes on from VWYO01015880.1 coordinate 466,591, forward strand.
GAATCAGTGACACAGGGTAGTGGGTGGCCTGTCACTAGTGGTGTCCCACAAGGTTCAATAGTGAGCCCTGTACTGTTTAACTCGTTCATCAATGACTGGAATGAGGCAAGCAAGTGTGCTGACAGCACACAGCTGGGAGGAGTGGCTGATACCCTGGAGTGCTGTGCAGCCTTTCGGAAGGACCTCAACAGGTTGAAGCAATGAGCAGAGAAGAACTGTCTGAAATTCAACAAAGGCAATTGAAGGGTCCTGCAGCTGGGGAAGAATAACCCCATGCATGGGTACAGGCTAGGGGCCAGCTTTCTGGGAAACAGCTCTGGAGAGAAGGACCTGGGGGTGCTGGTGGACAGCAAGCTGTTCGTGAGCCAGCCGTGTGCCCTTCCTTGTGGCCTATTGCTTGGGTGACTGAGCACTGGAGCAGATTGCCTGTAGAGATTGTGGAGTCTCCTTCACTGGAGCTAATCAAGCCCTCTGGATAAAATCCCGTGCCGTGTGCTGTAGGATGATGCTGCTTGAGCAGGGAGGTTGGACCAGATGACCCACTGTGCTCTCTTCCAACCTGACCCATCCTGTGTTACTGTGATAGATATTGCAAGTTTAAGTTAGGAGCCTTAGTTTTTTATATAGTCATTAGAGCACAGAGCACCTTCTGAAGAAGGCAGAAAGCCCAAGGAAACCCAAGATTGGATTAAGTGGAGCTGATATGGACTAGAAACTGGAACAGGCACTAACTCAAGTGTTCAAAATAAATTTGGTAGTTAAGTGGGCAAAAAGCTCCTTTCCATTGTTATATTTATGCGTAATGTCATGAAGTTCAGCCTGGAGGATGTCTAGAAATGTGATCCTTCCACAATTATTTGCCAGGTTTGGTAGAGCATGCATTGAATTTCTGTGCCATTACACATAGCAAACAGTATGTATAGCTTCAAAAGAAAATGACCATCTATTTCCACAAGGAGGCAAGCTAATAATGTTTTGGTATCAGTATATTTTGCTGGGATCTGAGACTAAAATAACTTTATTCCCTCTGTTGCCTTGTTCTTCTCTGGTTTTTTAAAGTTTTTTCTAAAGTTCCTTCAGGCTTTTTTTTACTTTTTGAGATGGAGTTTCTCACGCACTTTTCATGTAAATAATAATTGTTTTTCATTCCTTTCTGTAGGAGGAAAGAATTGAGGGACTGTTGGGTTGACCAGAGTGGTTGGAGAGGACAATTTTCTTCCTCCAATCCATGCTCACTGTTGGAATTCTATAAATGTCAAGGTCTGTAAATAAACTGCCCCTTTTTTGCCTTGGGCATCTCAGTGCATGAGTGTTGTTCTTTTGTGTTGTACTGTGACACCCTCTCATAATAAGTTAGCCAGGCTGGGGAAGCTGAGTGTAAGGTAGGCCATGGACAATCTGAGTACACGGTTTTGTAGTTGGAGAATGAAAGACACAGGTAAACTTAAGATGAATTTCAAATAAGGGCACTAAAATTTTATGGTTCAGTTTTGGGTGCTCATCTTCACAGAATTCAGTGCCAGATTTTCAGGACTATTGATCATGTTCACTACAGCAGGAGGTAAAGATACTCTCTCCAGAAATGCAGTGGCCATTTTATCAGCTGAAATTGGTTGCATCTGAAACTGGAATTTACCTGTGTAAACCAAGCCCACAGGCTTTTATTTTAAAGTGAGATGCCAAGACAGAGTAATCAAAATCACTGAAAAAACCCCTCTTTTCCTTAGTGACAGAGCTGTTTTCTCTAGCTATACTAAAGATAAATGTTTGAACAAGCAATTCCACAGTAAACCAGACTAAGATGTCCTGGATTTCCATCCCTTGTGACTTTATGGAAGTATCTTTAATTTACTCTCAAATGAGGAAACCCTTTCAAGATAGTCTAGGAAATTGAGTGTTGCATCCATATTTTCCAAATTCAGTCTTTCAATAGTTCTAAATTAATCTGCCAAAGTACCAACATATATCCATTGAAATAAGAGGTTTCAATCTTCACAAAGCAAATAAAAATATTCCCTATGTTATTCTGTAATGGTAGATAATTTAGAATAAGAACAGATGGGTTTACTATGGAAGGTACTATTTAGGTAAGAACAAGAGCTAGCTCTTAGGGGAATGTACCAGCACCAATTTCAAGAGTTGCATGTAGGATGCCAAACTGGGACCTTAGCTCTCAGTTTCTGCCTTACCATTAAGACTTGAAGGTGAATGATGACTCTTAAGACCAGGACACCACATTTTATGCAATGGAGTTACCGGGCAAAAGCCAGTTTTATTTTCTCTCTTTTGGAAGCAATATCATATTGAAAATTCCTCCTTGATAAGCTGTTGGAAAACCAAAAGAGTATTTTTTGTTTCTGCATGATTATTTTTTTTTACACTTATTACAGTCGAAGGAGTTGCAAAATCTCTACCATGAACTGAGACCTTTTTCAAAAGCATTAAAATTTTCGTACAAAATTATCTCAAGATCACTCCAGTTCCATTAAGAATTACCTTTGAGTTGCAGAGTCTCATGACCAATGGAAGATATACACTTTCTCATTCTAAAGAGATGAAGGTAAATTTATGTCCTTCAGTTATTGTCTGTCTAATTCATAATTCACTTTATTCTGTCTCAGCCTTTCTTTGCTACGGGGTGCAAAATAAAGATCCAGATTTCTGGTCCCTCAAAAGGGGAGGGCAAATGGCATACAGATCCAGCTTTAGAGGAAAATGTGCAAAGTGCAAGATATTGAAATAAATTTTTGAACCCTCCACTAATTCAGAAGCATTGCAATGGAGAAGAATCTTAATGAGAAAATGTTTTTGAGGTAATGAGAGACACAAGAAGAAACACAATTCCTGTTTTCCCTACTTCTTTCTTTTTGATTACTTCGGCTGTGAAATCTGTTGACAGGAGTTAATTCCTATGGATTAAAGTAAATTCTGCTTCTGCCTTGCCTTCACTCCAAGGTTAAAGGGATAATAGGACACTATTTTTCACTATCCCATCTGTAGCCTACATCTACAGATCTCCTGTGGGGATGTGTGAGGATCAGTACTAGATGGAAGCCACTTGCATTTTTTTGCAATCTTCTAGCAGGAAGGAATGAATCCTTGACAATTTCAATTTTAAAGATTTAAGAGTTCAACTAAACTAAATCAGATCCTTCTGTCTGGAAAACTGAATACATGCAGCAGGTACAGAATCTGGCTCTGTTCTCAGGAAAGTAGTGAAACAGGAAAAACATGCATTTAGTCCTGAAAAGCAATGCGACATGAGACTACCAGAACACTCCTACAGGGAAAATAAAACCAAGCAGCAAAAATGCCCCATCCCCAGAAATTTAAGAAAGAGTAACAAGTAGGATTAAAGACGGATTTACTCTGTACACAGTGCAGTGAGAGCCAGTACTAGAATATTTAGTCTAGCCAAAGTGTCTGCATTTTAAGGACAGCATTGAAAACATAATTGAAGTGCAGGAGAAAAATGTTATACCATGGGCCTTAAGAGGTTTTCCTAAAGGAGTCACTTGATTGTAGCATGTAAGTGCCTTCCTGAGAAGAAAATGCCTGGTAGTAAATAGTTCTTTAATCTAATGGAGAAAAACATAATGAGTCAGAAAGTATAAACTAAGGATGGGAGAAAAAGAAATTGAATCAAATAACATAAACAAAAGATCTGAGCAGTAAGAAAACCAAGAGAAGTGGTAGATTCTCTGTTCCTTGATGTCTCAAAAGCAAGACTATATTCCTTCCTGGATGATTCTTTAGCAAAATATGATTTAATTAAAAGAAAATCTATTGGGATCCACTCCAGTCCAGCTCAATTTAAAACCAGGTATATTTGCTTAATTGTAAACTAAACACCCTAGGACACCAGAACAGCCAGGCCTCAGTCAAATGTTCTATTTTGGTAAAAACACAAAACAGTTGTCACATGTTTTATCTCAAAATCCCTGGATGTTTTCTTAACTAATAATGAAAAAGAATAAATCCCTAAAGGGTTAAATAATCCAGAGATGTTTCAAGTTCTCATATTCATAGCCTATATCTACATAAACTCTATCCTTTAGATTCTCATGCTCCAATTGTATTTATTGGTAATGGGAATGCAGATTAAAAGTACTCCAGTGGATCATCAAAGCATTTTCTTGAGAAATTTGCAATACTTTCCTTTTTTGCAAGTGGTTCATCTCTAACAAGTGGTAATAATTTCCTTCTAGCTCCAGCTTGTATCATGAAGAAAAAAAGAGAGATGTGTACTTTTAAAGCTAAAGAAAACAAACAAACTGAATGAGGAAGAAACTCTAAAATGATCTCGTTTATCACATTCTAAAGAAAAGTGAGTTGTCTGCCAGGGGATGTGGTTTTTTACCCTGAGGACTATTCAGCTATTCCTTTTGCAATTTATATGTTCCTTGATCTGATTACTGAGATGTGACAAAACTCATACATTTGACTTGGAACAAGACTATTGCTGTACTTTTCATGGAAAACACTGGATTTTTGTAATTGGATTTTCAGCTTGCCTCTACTTGCATGAAACTCTCTCTCTGTAGCAGCACTCTGTGTGTTTTCTCTAATCTCAGGTAGAACTGGAAGTTCAACCACTCAGCACACCTTCAAGATGTGCCTGTGCTGTTCTAGTGCTCCTGACAAGCCAGGCCAGCTGGCTAATTAATTAAGGATGACACTTGGTGATGTGCACCTGGAAATCATTAGATGCCTGGAGGTTACATGTTCATGAGTCCTCCCTTGGAATTTGGACATTATCTGTTGTGTGTTTCCTTGGGTAACTGCTGGTAAAGTTCAAAGAAAGTGATCTGAGAGGCTGAAAAATAATCATTTGCTTCTGGCTAGGTGCAATTAGTTGTATTTATTGGTAATGGGAATACAGATTAAAAGTTGACTGGAAATGAAAGTAAATAGATCAGCCTGGGTCATTGTGTGTGGTTAAATTTATTCTGCAAAATAACTTGTCCTGTGGAAATTAAAGAAACAATAATAAAATTTAATTAATTATTGAGGTTTTTTTCCTTATAGTTCACTCAAAAATTGGAGAGAAAAGTTCTGTGTGCCATGATACTTTGTAGCACTCTCTGTTATGGCCTCATAAACAGAGACAGACTGAGCTGCTCCCAGGCTGTCAGCTTTTGAACTTTCTAGAAATTTCTTTCTCTTATGCATGGCAATCATATGTTTTTCTACAATGTTAGGTTAGATTGTTGCCTCTTCACAATTTGTGGCTGGAAAATTATGATGCTAACACACAGATAATCCAATAAAACTATTCTGCTGGTCAGAAATGCTTAATCTTTGAAATAAACATTCTGATAAGTTATCTGATTTGGTGAAAACTGTAATGAGAAGTTTGTTGGGTGTCAAATGATATTTGTAACAAGCAATAAGGACAAGAAGAAGCAACTTTAAGATAATATGGCAGTCTGGTATACAGGAAGAATGATCATCTTATATGTAGGGCAAATTTTTAAATTATTTTTTTAGAGAGCAGGTATTTTTTTCATTTACTAATAATGTTTTCCTGCTGCACTTAACTAATAGGAATCTGTCTTGGAGTCAGAGATTTCTGAGCTGCATTCCACAGAGCAAGAAATTAGGCAGAAAATTTTAAAGACATTAGTGAATAATCAGTCATGGAGGTCAACATGGCTCCTTCCCTTCTGCTCTGCTATGGTCCAGCACAGTTCAATGGACTGAAACATTTTGTTGGATTAACTAATCTGTGTAGGATCTTAAATATATTATTTGGTGCAGCTGAACAAGCTCCTAAGCGACAACTGAACCATGGTAAATCTTGCTTTTAGCCTGTGTCAGATCTGAGATTGTTTAGCTTTTCCCACCATAAAATTAGTGGTAATACAATACAAACATATGCTTTCATGGAGAAAAGATTATTTTAGAGACAGATTATAGTAAATTTTCTTTTCTTTTCTTTTCTTTTCTTTTCTTTTCTTTTCTTTTCTTTTCTTTTCTTTTCTTTTCTTTTCTTTTCTTTTCATACTGGTGGTTTAAACAATTTTTTTTGCCCTTTTTTTCAAAACTGTGCAGAGGTCTCCTGTTAGTTTCTGCTACCATCTGTTCTTCTGTTTCAACAGCACAAAACATCAAATAGACTTCTTTTTAAGCCATTGCCAATTTCACTGAAAGGAGTACATAAAAAATGAGAACAGAATAACTGAGAAATTTACAAGAAGAGTTGCAAAATTATGGAAAAGCTGTTATGTTTGTTGACAACTTTAAATTAAAGCTCAGATATGCCTTTCCAAGTAGGTGGTGGTCGCTCCTATTCCCCCCCTTCAGCTGACGCTCTGGGTCTAACCTGACTAGAGTCAACAAAACACATTCCTGGGGTGCAGAGGAAGACTGAAAGATAGGAAGTAATTGAACATATATAAAATCAGATTCTTTTGGGAGACACCAAGACAAATGATATTACTTTCTATATTTTTAATAAGCCAATAGAAGAAAGGCAAGGATAATGAAATGCAAAGGCTTTAGTACCAGACACAACTAGACTATCTGGTTTTCTTGCTTCTGTTTGCTTTTGCCCTTCTGGAATAAAGAAGGAATGAGACAGGCATGCGACACCCAGACAAATACAAATTGCAGCCACAACAATTTGGTTGCGTTCATTTTCGTTAAAAGTCTAACTTTATAGTCTGCACTAATGAAGTTAGTTATTGTTTAGTTAAAAAAAAGGTTCACCCCCAGGAAGCCACAAATAATGAGAGGCTGTACCCAAGGAAGATATTTAAAATCAATACATTCAAAGAGGAAAATTACATGGGAGGTCACTGGAGGGGTCTTAACTTGGGATGCTATCTGTGTCATATTGGATTATGTACATATCATACACTAAGGGAGATGAAAGTTTATGATCTTACAAGGAAATAGCGACATAAGAAAAAAATTATGCTATTCAAAGGGCCAGAGAATTTCAAATGAAAAAAAAAAAAGAAAAAAATCAATATTAAAGCCAAGCTGTGTAGGTAATAATAGGATAAAGAAATAAAAGGCTGATGACAGTGACATCACTCAAATGAGAATAAGATGTGACAGCTTTGGTGGACTTTAAAGGCAAAGATGTTGGAGTGAGGGTGGTCAAAAAGACACAGTTTCTCAATTTTTGTGGGATTAAAGAGATAACAAATTTCAGCTCCAAACCCCTTTCCTATAAGAATTTTACCACCTCTGCTAGTTTTTGCAGTGTTTTGTATAAGAGAAGAATGAAAAAAGGCTAAGTGAATTTGCTCGTGTGCATGAAGATCAAGGCCAGTGAGAAGTCGCTGTGCTGGTCAGAAAGCAGTCTTTAATGGCAAGATTTACTGGGGTTGTGAAATTAGACCCATTGCTTGCCCCATTTAGAACAGGGCTTTCAGATGTACTAGGGTCTCTTGTGTAGAGAGCAATCCTACTGGGGCTAAGGTAGCCATGATGTGCTGGCAGCCCTGATGCACGTTTCCTGTTCCTAGTGTCTGCTAACCAACCACAGCCCTTTGTGTAGCCCAGCTGGTTTGGGAAAAATTTTGTGTACATTTTCTTTTGACTCTAACTAGTCTGGCTGCTTTTCGTGATCTTCCATTTCATTGCCTGAAAGCGGTTTCATTTTGACAATTGTGATTCATGGATTTCTTTAGTATCCTCATGTTCCATTGTTAATGCATCAAGAGGATATATAGGCTTCCAGCACAGCTGGAAAAGAATAGTCCAATACTATTTCAGTCTCTTAACATTCCCTTGACATTGTGAGAAATTATGTAAAGAGCCCTAGGATTCTTATTTCTGTTGCCAACAGCCTACAAGACAGTTTTGACTGGAATTGGGAAAGTTATGATTTGTGATGCCACACTATGCCAAGAGAGGTGGGAAACAGCATTCACTGGTACCTGCACTTGGTCCAAAAATTGAAAAGGAAGAGACTGGGTTATTATGTTCAAACCATTTGTATTACAGGCCTCAAGTACCTGCTTATGCTTCAGCTTAGGCTTGGAAGAAAGAAATGAATCCCCAGAAAGCTGAATGCTGTTGGAGGAGACAGTTGGATTTCCTCTCTTCTTACGTTCTGAATGGGATCTGTTTGATAATGGGCTTGCTTATTCCACTCAGTGCAAAACCATAAATGTCATCAGGGCTTTCATACAAGGAAAGTATCACCTGCACAACAATGGAGGAAGCAAAAAACGTGCTTCGTGTCATAGTGATGAGTATATTAGAAAACACAGTGATAGAGAACCTGTTAAATGCAGTCTCACAAATTCGTGGTGGTGGGTGAGCTCTCTCACTCTGCGTCCTGCCATTCAGGAATAATCAGGCAACTGGAGGTCTGAAGAAAAACTGCTTCTAAGATGATCATTGATACTGGGTTGTGAACCAGCCCAGCCCAAGCCCAGCAGCAAAGGAGCCAAGCCAAGTACTGCTGACCACAGCCAAGCCCAGTGGTCTGGAAAGTGAGAGATGCAACATGCATGATCTGGCCTTTTGGGGGTTTATCCATCATTGCTTTTCATTGTCTTAGGCCTGAAGCTGGGAAATGCCAGCTATGGAGAGCACTCACCATCTTATCTTTGTCTCAGGAGACCACATGGCACTAGCTATGGAGAGCATCTGCTGTCCTGTCTTTGTTTTGGGAATAACTGTGTGTCACTGTCGAGCTGCAGAAACATTGCCATCCTGTTTTTGTCTCAGTGGCCAGGCAGAACTAAGCTGAGGTGATGAACACCTTTTGTGTGTAAAGCATCTTCTTTTTCACATGTTTTTGTTATTAATAGTGTTGCTCTTACTGTCTGTTCCTTACTCTCCATTGCTGTTTGTTCTCAGTAAATTTTAATCTCAATCTATAGTCTCTGCCTTTGTCCCTCTCACCAGAGAGGAGTGGAGGGGAAGGGAGTGTCTTACCTGGGGCTTACTTCCCAGCTGCTTTTAAACCACCACAAGATCACTAGCTGATGTACATGGAGTGTGTCAAGGATGTTCTTGTGTGCTTTAATGATTCTAGGGTTTATTGTGTTGGCATTTCCTCCTCGGTTTGTATTAGCAGTTTGAAGATAAATTTTTATACTTTTTATTGGTAGGGTATTGAGTCTTGGCTGCAAGAATGAGGGTCACTATAGCCGGAAGCTGTGAAAGTCAATTTTGACTTAACATCAACCCTGCTGCTTTAGCTCTGGGACTCTGCTGTTCCAGACACACATTTGTAGCAGATTGACTGGAGGGTTGTGAGGCAATTATAAGAACACTTAAATACTTGGCCAAAGCTGCCAAACTCTCATTACTTTCCATCAAAACCAGAAACCCCAAGTGGGATGCCATGAGCTTGCAGGCAGGTGCCTTGTCTCACATATATCTCCATGCACAGTATCTGCAGTCCTGCACTTTTGCACGAGGCAAAAGCTTGTTAAATACAATGTTGATTTTCTTTCTTTTATTGCTGGAATTACTACTAACACTTACTGAGAGTAACAGCATTTTCAAGCTTGTGGAGAGGCTAGCATTCAGGTTTCTGTGGGTTTTCTCTCTTGACTATACACAGTGATTATCCAACAGGTGTCTTCAACAATCGTTTTTGGACAATTACATGAAAGAAAGCTGGCAGATCCGATAATGAATTGCCAAATGTTTTTATGCCTATCCTACGTGGTACATGCCCTCCATGGCTAACAGGTGGTTGAGATCCTTCCTGAACACGGGGACATCTGCAGCTCATGCATATTTGTTTAAAGCCTACTGCTAAAAAAGAATTTGAGCAGACATGATGTACAAGAGGGATAAAGGGGAAATTTCAGAGTAAGCATGAGCTCTTCAGTGAGTGATGTATTTTCTCTTGTGAGACAAGAATGTGTTTGTGTTTAGAAAATCAATTATTAACTGGAAGAGACTTTTATGGCAACGTTTACCACATTTGTGAGGCATACATGACTAAATAATTCTCCTGCTGACGTATGAAACTGTGCCTTCCCCTCTCTCTGCCATCATGCCCCATATGTATCTGTCTACGACAGACACTTAACTAGGACTTTCACCATGAAGCAAGCTCTAATGTCTTTGTGAGTCAAGAAATAATGAGAATGGACAAAGGCATTAATGTATTCAAGAGAGATGGTCATTTCCTGCTGCTATATAAAAGGCAAAGCATCTCTTGTCAGAGTAGGAGACAATGATCCTCTGACAGTGCTGTTTCATCCCAAATGACTGAGATATTTCTGTCTGATGATGTTGTACGTTAGACTGACAGTTTTCCTGTGTCTTACATCTATTTTATGTCCTTGAGAAAACAGTGTTTGATGCTTTAAGTTTTAGCTTTCATATTTTTCAGATTCTGTGCTGCCTAGGGGTGCAGTTCTGAGCCTCAAATTAAGTGCTAGTAAGCTCTCTTCAGAGTAGGTAGACAAAACAAATCCTTTTCCTGCTGAAGACTAAGGACAACTTTCTGGCCTAAAAGCGTAAACAATGGTGGACTGAAGGGAGAAACAAGAAGGGTGAGACCTCACAACCTGAAGCTGTAATTGGACAATTAAACCTCAATATGCAAATGGACCAAAACTCATAAAAGTGTAAGATCTCATGACTGGTGGTGCATTTTGTGACCGTTCTAAGTCTACCTTGGGTGTAGCCCTGGTCAGGCTCTTGTCCTGCCAAAAGTGTACCCTAAAGGCCTCTCAATAAATACCTGCTTTATTCTCTTGCTCTGTCTAGTCTCTGTTTCAGGTCAGCCTTCCCAAGGCATCAGTTTCTGGTGGCCCAGATAGGACAAGATGCTTTTAGGCCTGAAAGTTGTCCTTGGTCTTCAGCAGGAAAAGGATTTGTTTTGTCTACCTACTCTGAAGAGAGCTTACTAAACACTTAATACCTGGCTCGGAACTACACCCCTAGACAGCACAGAATCTGAAAAACATGAAAGATAAAACTTAAGGCATCATGTTCATTCTCAGAGTACTGTATTTGCTTCCCTAATGGTATTGGTTCCCCACAAACAGACTTTGACCTTAAAATTGTTCACCCCTCTTGTCAGGCTTGGTGCTGGCCCAAGAATATGGCTCTTATTTGTGCACAGTCTGTAAAAATAAACAAAAAAGAAATACTGGGTGAAAGTTGTGGATTAGGAAGATAGTATAAACTCCTCCACACTCACAAGTAATTTTCCTCTGTCACAAGAAGCTATTAATGGCACAACAAAAGTCTTTGCAGGCAAAGACTCCCATTTTCCCCTGAATTTTCTGCCCCAGCTGACACAGCTCATGAGAATTCACGGATTCTGGCTTTATTCATTTAGAAGTCTCAAGTGCTAAAGCCTGGGTCATGCACATTCATCTGCTAATGTATTGCATGTATCTCTGAATGCCTTACTTATGCTTTGAACAGTGCAAACCTCTCTGATTGAGGTACTTCATTTTGGCACCTTAGTTGTCTGCAAAAAGACTTTGCAAGCAGACTTAAAAGTATAAAGTAAATATTTATTAGATAACACACCTGAGAGAGAGAGGATTTAGAGAACTATGAGGCAAAATGCTGGCAGGCTCATCACCCCATGATAAAGTACCCCAAGCGCCTTTCCTGACAAAGCAGACCTGGGTCTGAAGGGGAAGAATTGATTTCTGCTGCTCCCTCAAGCCAATCCTCTATTATGATGAAGTGTCATTTTCCTGAGTTTTCCTTAGAATTCTATACCTTTTCACTTTCTTGGGTTTTTTTGGCTTGAATTTCTGAGCTACTTGCCATCCCTGGCCCAGGGGTAATTTTTAACTTTCCCTTTCTTATCTTTAAGGTCTCTTTTCTGAGGACTTTCTCACAGCATTTTCCAGAGGTGATTTCCTGAGAACTCATGCCAAAAGGACAAAACTGTGTCAGATCAGAGTTGGGTCTTAAATCCTTGGAGAGTAAAGCTCCTTGCCACAGGCTGGAAGTCTATATATGTTTGAGATAAGATGAGATAAGATGGGATTCTTGCAAAAGGAGTCCGTTGAGAATCATCAGATTCACAAAAATGCTATTTGGCTTCAGAGGTCTCAGTCTCACATTACAAAAAGCTTGCAAGAGGCACTGAGGAAATCACATTTGCTGCATTCTTATACTCCTCCCTAGGTATTAGCAGAGAATGACCTTTCATTTGATGTAGCATGACTGCTCTTACAAATTTACGTATAGTTATGATTGCTCTGGGATAGAATAGGGACTGGTTTTGAATGTCCATTGCTGAAAAAGCACTCCTTATTTTCTATTGATCAGCATGAGAATGCTGTGGTTTAGGGCGACAGCAGTTATGGCCTCTCTTTCCTTCTGTTTTCACTGTGTTGCTCAGGAGATCACCCATTCAGGTCTCCTTCTTCATGTTCATGGATATTTGGGAGGTGAGAGGATGATCCTTAACCTGTGGTTTCTCTAAACTCACCACGAACACAGACTGGACCCATCTCTTTTTCTCTGCACACCTGGCACTCTGATTCATTCTTCCAGATGAACATGGGAGGGAAAATTCAAATTGTAAGAGATAATGTGGGAGACTGTTTTTTGGAAAGCACCTGCTTATGAGTGGAGTATAACCTATGTATGGAATGAAATAATTCTAAAAACATGTATGATCCTGATCTTGATTTTGTAATCCATAGAAATCTGTTCTAGCATTTCCCTACCCCCCTTTCTTCCCTTAGTAAGACCTCCCTTTTCTGACCAATGTCACAGGTGTTTCCCACACACCAATAGAACTCTTTGTAGAGATCCCTTGAGATCCTAGGATAAACCTTTAAAACAATGATGAAATATGTCCCAAACAGAACTGCACCCTGGTTACAATTCAGTAGAAAGAGAAGAAATAAATCCAAAAAGTACTAAGAGATTTAATCTTCTGTGGGCTTGACTGTAAAAGCTTCACATTTCCAGTCTCAGTAAAATGTTAATAGTTTCTTTTCTCTTTTCTGAGATTCACTGCACTAGTGACAATCCTAACTATTGCCAATAGAGTAGTTTTTCCAAGGTCTACATGATGTGAACAGAAGGGAATGCAGAAAAATGAGGTAAGGTTTGACTCTAAGTAAAGAGGCCTAGAGGCCACAGGTAAGCATGAAAAGAGAGTTCATCTGTACTTAAAATGTTTGCCACTGTTTTCACTTTGATGACAAGTTGGCAATCCTACTATTTAGTTAATCTTCAGTGAAGACACAAGGTACCCCCAGGCTAACAGCTCTAGCACATATCTGCTGGTCCTCCATTGCCCTCCCTGTGTCTTACGGTGGGTTTAAGCTGCACAGGCATTCTGCCAACAAGGAGGGGTCTCCCCACCACCAGGCTTTCTCTGTTGCCTCTCAGAGAATCTGTGAATTCTCATGAGCTGTGTCAGCTGGGGCAGAAAATTCAGGGGAAAATGGGAGTCTTTGCCTGCAAAGACTTTTGTTGTGCCATTAATAGCTTCTTGTGACAGAGGAAAATTACTTGTGAGTGTGGAGGAGTTTATACTATCTTGAAGTTATGGGCCCAGGTCTGGAACTCTGAAAAGCCATGAGAGAAGCATGCTCTCCTGGTGACCAGAACACAGCCTTGGTTCTCACCACAAAAAACATCTGGCTGCCAATGGAGACAATAGCTGTTGTTGTCAGGGTTCTTGTGAGTGCTTGCAAATGGGCTCTGATGTTCTAGTATGTACAATGGGGCAGGTGACAGGGCCTGTGTCTGATGGTGCATTATTTTCCTCTCATTAGGTTAAGGATGACATTTCTTTACATCACCAGAAAAATGTGAGGATATGTACTTCAATCAGTTTGTGAGCTGCTCAGATTCTGTGGTGAAGCAAATCTGAAACAGCTTAGTCAGTGCCTTTTTTGGTTAACATGGTAACATGTATCGGAATCACGGTATTCCTGCACAAGCAGAAAAAATCTTACAGCCTAGTGTTGCATATATGCACATTTTGTGGCTGTGGGGAAACACCTGAAAAGATGGGCTGCTGAGATAAAGCTGAAAATCTTGTGCTCCTCAGTGCCTTGAAGCAAGAGGACTGTATGTTATCTCCCATTGTTTGACCAGTTCACTTGGGAAAAAAAAAAAAAGGAATAGAATAGAATAGAATAGAATAGAATAGAATAGAATAGAATAGAACAAATCAGAACAGGATATTTCAGTTGCAAGGGATCCTCTATTAGGCTTTGCTACCATGTCATTACTATTGGTGGGTGACAGAGTTTATGTGCAAGCCAAAGTGTGATGGTACTACTCCGTGTAGGGGACCATCTACCAATTTCACAGCTAAGCTAAAAATATAACAGAAAGCAGGCTTTTGCTCTGACACCTTTTACAGAAGACTGTTGCTAGAACATCTGGAAAACAACTTTCTTTCAAGTACAGATGCTCATCTTTTTCAGATGGAAAAGGGTTGAAAATCACATCTGAGCTTTGCACTTGAAAATGACTAGGAAGTTTGAAGTCACCTGTCTTGGATGGAGCTGATTAGCATTTCACTTGAATAACAGTTACTGTTATTCAAGGAGCCTTGTTAGTACTTCATGGTTCATGGGTCCAAAGAGAGTTAAGCTCCTTTTCCTAGAGCTGTGTTGTTTCTGCCATGCTTTTCTGCCTCTTCACTGATCTGGATGTTGTGCAATTAAAAGGCATACACTAAGCAGATGTGTTGTGAAGGATGACCACTTTTTCCTTGCTTAGAGCCACATTCTTGGTGTTTAAAATAGGAAAAGCACTGGCCTTAGTTTAGAAATGAAAGACTGCATACATGGGTTTGAAGATATCTGTATCTTAGATTCATACACTGAGCACTTAACTGTTGTTGACACAAGCCTCTTCATTTCCAGCATGGACTTGTTGAGCTTGGTGTATGTAATGTGGGACTTTAGGGTATGAGGAGGTTTGCAAATGCATGTTGTATATGACATCTGAGGTCACTGTGTGTAATAGTCTCCATTGGTATGTTTGGCAGGGTATGCTTTCCTGCTTCCCACTGCTGTGTTGATCTTACATTTTATGGCTTGATTTGTCTGTCCTAGATTTCCACCTTCCATTATGGGACTTTTTCTCTCCCTTTATAGTATTTCAAACTTTTTTCAGTTCTGCAAATAGTTTGTTCCCCCCTCTGTCCTTCAAATAAAGTTTTCTTTGGCAATCTCTGTTAGGATAAATTCAATAACTATTTAACTGAGAAGGATCCCTGAGGAGGAAGCCAAGAGTCAAATGCTACAATTATTCACATTTTGGTGAGAGGAATCAGACTTCTCAGGAATCATTTCAAACAAAGCACTAACAGTTTATTCCTGCTGGGTGGAAGCAGGAAGTGTGCTGGAGGGAACCTGACAGCCTCCTGAGCACCATCAGGAAGCATAAAATGGATGGGCAAGCAGAGGAAGAGAGAGGCATTAACAAAGAAAAATGTCTAATTTCCTCCCTGTAACTAATTGGAAAAATATGTTACTGGTTGTAGCAGTGGTAATTTCTGAAGGTGGCAATATCTGAAGCCTGTCCAGGCATAGGGCTGGTCACAGGTTGGAATGTCTACCTGAAATGTCTGTGATTAGTGTAAACTATAGTTTGTTTCTTTATAGTATAAATGGCTACACACACATATATATGTTTATATTATACATATAAAAATACCAACACATACATATGTAAGGGTTTGGTTTTTTGTTGTTGTTGTTGTTGTTGTTGTTGTTGTTGTTTTTTTTTTTCCCTGAGGATTTATGCTTCATTTCTAGTAATTCTTGACTATATACACATTTACAGAATACAACATAACAGAAAACTTTTTTTTAAATAAACTACTTTTATTCTCTGCCTGTTCTCTGTTGTCATCCCCACTTGAGTGTAGCTTACTCCATGTAAAATGTAGGGAGAGATGGAGGCAGAATATTGGTCACAATATTTTAGAATAAAAAATGGAATCGCTTATAAATGCTGATGCAAGTTGTGGTCAAAAAATGGAAAGAGAAAGTTTTCCTTTAACACATCAAGGAATGCTGACATCACCCAGTCTCTGTAATCTTAACACAATTTTGATAAACCTATTTATGTTCCTTTTATGAGCAGAGCCAGCCCAAATTCAGATGTTGTTCACCTGTGCTACTCTAATTCCACATCATTTAATAACCTCTGTGCCATCAAAAATGTGTAGTGTAACTCCTCTCTGTCACAGCCACTGGCCCTGAGATATCACCTTTCCCAGGCCAAGGCAAGAATCAGCTTGCAAATGCTGGGACTGAAAGAGCATTTCCTATGAACTGAAGACTTTTCTGCTCTTGGATGTTTCATACAGCCCCTTTATGCTAACTCAGCATCACAGATCTCTTGCACAGGCAGGGAGGAAGAGCTGAAGAGATGCAGGGCGTGCATATTCTTGACCATGTGGTATCTGGAGAAACAATGTTCAAATTCCTAGGTCTAATTTCTTATAAAAGCTTCATTCAAAAATATTTCATTTCACATTTCTTCAATTATATTTTCTGTGCAGCTGATGCTAAAAGCAAAGTGTACAGCCCAAATGTAATGCAGAGGTTCTCTTCTGAATATAGACACAGGTTGGCACCTGTGTCTCAGCAATCTGATTCAAAATATTCAGCATCTCTGGATATACCAAGTTATATTCTGTCATAATTTTCTTGGTTCTTCACCCTCCTGAGACAGATAAATAAAACTGTAGTTTGCTGTGTATATGTGTCTTTTAAGCAGAACATTTTACTGATATGGAGTGAAATTATTAAATAAAAACATGAATAATGGGCCATGCCTAGAAATGTTAATATGTGGAGAGAATCTAAAATTGCAGGTCTGGAGGTTTAATCTGTAGAGGTTTTACAGAGGCAGCAGTGTACTGGAAATTCACAAAGCACCTACCTGTATTCATAGCATGATTTTGCTTTTATTAAAAAAGGAAAAGAGATTTCAAGAAGAGATCAAAAAGCAATTCTTTGTTTCAAACTTCCCAAATGCACTTAGAAGCCAGCACCTTTTTAACACCTCTGTCTGCAGCCCCTTTCAAAATTCAACATATGTGCAAATTAGAGAATACCTTGCGATAATAAATCACCTCCCACTTTCCTCACTTTCTACTGGTAAATGTGAGCACATGACACTCAGTGTAGAGCATGCAAATACACAAAAAGATGAGTAAATTCTACAGGTATTCATAGAAAAGACTTGTATAATATTCTAGAAAGCCAGTATGAAAGAAAACCCAGAAAGTATGGAGAGCTCAGCACCTGGGGAGTTAGCAAACTGAAACAATGAGATTTCACTTCTACACCCCAGTGGCTATTTCACACCATCTAGAACAGATTTGGAGATGGAGATAAAGCCAGTGATTAGGGTATTATCTTGGAAGAGTGTAGAAACTGTGTTCAAATCTTTACCTGAAACCAGCAGACCGCTGCCAGCTATGGCTTCTACTTTGAATCTGAATACCAGAGGTTAATAATTTGTTGGCCATGGAACAATTTGTCTCTATTGTGCTCATGTTAAGGGTAGACTTCAAGGGTCTAAAAGAGATGAATTGTCTTAGTGGTTGCAGTCTCCTCCCATCTGATATCTCTTTCCCCTTCTTTCTCTGAATAGATGATGTCCTTTCTGTTCTCAGTTTTGCATATCATTTACACAACTATATATTTTATATTTGCTGAGATATGAAGATACTGATTCAGTGTCTTGCCTTCCCTAGGATTCACTAGCCATGTCTTTGCTTCTACAGAAGGCCACAATGAGGTCACTGTGCTGTGACCCTGCTTCAGACACCCAGCAAACAGCCAATTCGGGTGTGATGTGGGAAAGCTATCATGGATGTTTGGAAGATCTTGACCTCCACAAATTCTTGGGAAATCTGCACAGTTATTCTTTGTAGACTGCAGAATTACTCTTTGCTCACCAAAGCAGTTGCCTGGATGGTGAATGCAGGGATTAAGATTGACAAAGAGGTGGAGAGACATCTTTGAGAGGGTCGGAGATATTTGCCTTCACAATTTCTTCTCCCTGTTTCTTTCTGTTATGTGGTGAAACATCTACCTGAACCATGCTCTCTCACAGAGACATCATCACCTCTGCTCTGTGCTGATCCATGCTGATCCTCTTGTTTAATGCACTGTTAGCCTGAAAACACTGTATATGAAAGAATATATTAAAAAAAGAAAACAGGAAATAAAAAGAAAAAAAAACCAGCTTTCGGACAGATAAGAATGGAGGGGGTACATCTGTACTATTGTTGATTTGGAATTTTTTTAATCTCTTATGAATTTTTTTCAATTACTTGGTTATACATTTCAGTGTTAATTCTACCAGAAAGTTCCTACAAGCCCAGGTATCCTGGGCAGCCTCTAGTCTGGGGCATTCTTTCTGGGTATCCAATATAACACTTGATAGTGGCCCTGCCTGCTATAGGCAGCATACATGTGCAGAAGGACTCTGCTTCTGTTTAAGGGCAACATTTAAAGTGTGGGAGGTATGGGGAATGGACATTATTCAAGCATATACAACATTTGTTGTTAATTTAATTTTCTCTCAACTATTACAAATCAGAACAGTGGAAAATATGAGGCCCTTCCCTGGGGTGACTGTTGTTCTGATGTAAATGAAATATAACATATAAATTTAAACAATAAAAATAAAATCATGTTATTCCTTCTTCTGAAAAAAAAAAGAGGTGAGGACAGTGATTATGGTGGTGAAGAGGGTTGTTTTATTTTTGTTAATGAAGGTTAGGGTTTGTTTGTTTGTTTGTTTGTTTCCCTCAGATTAGTCATAGCTTTTTGCTTTTCTTTCCTTACTCTACTAAAATCCAGCACATCTAGAAGATGCTTCTGTCTTACACAAAACTGAATTCAAATGTAGCTGGCAAAACATCAGTGCATCACTTAGCTGGCTGTGAAAAGTAGCAGGGCCTCTGAGACCCTGTCAGTGTTTAAGAGGGCAATGTGCTAAAAGAAAAATCAGTCAAATTCTCAGATTCACTATGACCCATAAGCTGCCTGCCAGAAATGGAATGCCCAGTGGAAGTCAGCAGAGTGCACTTGTGTGTGGGTGTGTGTGATGGAAGTCAGAAATACCGCACACAGAGTGGGGGACGTTTTCCTCTCAGAAGCAGTCACAACTGCAGAGGGGGAGGTCAGAGCCTTGGCTGCAGCCCTCCAGCATGTCCTTTCTGCACAGCTGGCACAGGCAGGCACCCCCATGGGAGGCAAAGAGAGCACTCATACCGGTGTGTACATCTTTGGATAGCACTGACAGACACTGTCCTGCACCCAGGGGTTACTGCCTGACCACAGCTGGGAACTGAACAGGGAAGACCTGCACAGCACTGAAATCTGGTCCCAGTATCAAACCCCTCAAGTTCACTGCTCCTAGTCAGTCAGATGTATGTTATGCTGGGCAGAGCCTGTGTATAGTATATATTTGTGAGTGAACATTCATTTTCCATACCTTCTTATCCTCTGTCCAGAGTTTCCTAGGGCCAAGGGAAGGATGAGAGATCCCATCTCCACTACACATAGGGCAGCTCAGCATTCAGCAAATGAAATGTTTTCCCTGGCCCCTGTATAATTATCTCTATCTTGAGTCCTGGCCAGCATGACTCATCTACATTTCAGTAAGGGGACAGGCTGGAACTGAGAATGGCAGAATTAATTTATCACATTTTAATAGAGAGGCAGTTCAGGAAGGGAGGGACTAATGAGAGAGACTTTACAAAGAAATTAGTAGGGATCTGTTACAGGGTTGTCTTCCATGAGGCAGCTGCAGTAATGACAGATGGCATCAGGCGTGGCCTCCTGATACCTTCCTGTTTTTTCCCTTCTCCCTCAGGGGTCTGCCCTCCAGTGCCTCATCTCCTCTGATTATTTCCCCATTACTGGAGTGATGAAGGTGTCCAGCTCATGTATCTTCCTGAGATCAGGGTATAAAGCAACTGGGGTGTGTTGCACATCTTAAGCAATGAAGGGTTCATGGGTGAGACTGCTGAGATACCTCCCACCTCTGAGAGCAAAGGGAGAAGAGCTCATTTTTGCTTGTTTTTGCCTTGATTATGAAGAAGCAGGCCCAGGAGTCCCAGCAGCTCTGCTGACTCAACATTCACTCAGGACTCATTTACAATGACTCAAAGGTCATTACTGAATATTTGGTTCAGCAATGCACTTAGGTAGGATTTTTTCCCCTTCCATTCAGGGAAGCATGTGAGAACATAGATTAAGTAGGTGATTAAGGTTTGTTGCCTTTAAAAGTACAAGTAGATTCTAAAGTCAAGTATTGGATCAGGTCAAAAGACTGGATTTTTTTACAGGTGTGTTAGTCTGTACTACCTCATTTAAGTATATTCAGACATTTTCACCTAGAAATGTTTTTCGTGATCTTGCTTTCACATTTTTGTCTCCAAACATTTTCTGAACTTTGCTTCAAATGAAAAAAATGGAATGAAAAAAAGAGTTCTTGTAACTATTGAAAACGATAAATTCAGTTCAAACCCCACAGGTTTCAGATGTGGCACTCAAGTCTGATGCAGAAATTCCTGAAAGACAGCCAAACCCATCCTCAGCTGTGCTGCAGCTTTCTTACCAAAGCATATGCCAAGTTTTCTCTTTGGTTTCAACACTTATTTCCCATGTGCTCAGCTTATATCATAGTGTATTACAGCATTAAAGTTTATACTCTCTTTCCTACCCATCATGCAGAGCTCTGCAGTGGTTAAGGTAAACAGATTTTTGTTTCTATAGACATAGTAAACAACTGGTGACAAAATGACCCGATCATCTCTAAAGTCATTAGCTTCAGCTCTGTATCAATCATTTCATATTGCTGGATAATAATCCCTAATTATGAGCTGCTGCTGGTGCTAGCACTATTTCCATTTAAATGCAGATATTTCCTGACCTTCTGTTTCCTGAGGAAAGGGAGAGCACTCCTTTTTTTTTTAAAGTCAAAGGAGGAGGACAGCCTGTCTTTGTAAGCACTTTGGGGCCATTTTAACCCCAGCAAAAGGTCTCAGGCACCCCTGGGAATAGCAGGTATTTTGACAAGGCTGGACAATGCTCTGGACTGGTTGGCCAGAGCACAATTCCTCCAGTAAATTGGCGTTGCAGACACATCTCTGCTGGTGCGGTGTCCAGTGATGGTGTTGCAGTAACTTGCTGGCTGTCAGTACAAGCCAGAGCCTGGGCAGTCAGCATGTAGAGGGGTTCATTTGGTGGAGTGGAGGAAAGGCTAAACATCTTTTGACTCAGGTCTTCAAGTAGATGGGACTCAGCTTGAGTTTTAAATGCAATTGGACATTTCTTAAATATAGAGCTTGGTATGATCCAGTGAGAGTGTATTCAGGATTATCAGGCTTGCATTTTTCTAAATTCTCATCTTTTTGTCTTTTTGTCTGTTGTCTCATTCCTGCATTATCCTTGCTCATCATTTTCTCCCATTCACAAAAGGGATGAAATATATATTATTTTTTATTATCTTCACACACAGACATATGTACATGCATTTTTTTTTAATATGTCCCATGAGAGAGATGACTGTCTCTGCCTCACTTTGATTGGTGTGTTTCGTTTGATTTTTTTTCCCCAAAAGTACATAAAAATGTATTAAGTCAAAAGAGGTAACCTTTCTAGAGATGCTGAAAGAAACGGGGCATTCTCATAATATAAGGTGTTGACTTCTTTCTCTTCAGGCTTATATCTTTTTAAAATTGACACTGTTATCAGGGAAAAGGTACAACAGAAAATATTTTCATGCTAATGCTTTTTGACAATGTAGGAGGTAGAACAGGAAAGGTAGTTTAGTTGCCATAGCCACTTCACAGACCAGGAGATCTTGTCACTAGGATGCTGACCGTGGCCAAGCCTTACTATGACATAACAATAGCTACCTGTTTAGTGGGAATAGTACTGGGAATATATGACATGCTGCAAGTTTTTCACCACTAAATCATTGTGGCAATGAGAACTGTGGTTACCCTGTACCACATTCATCCCTGATGTGGTGATGGTGGGGTTTCTGCTTTTGCGTACATTGAGTTTGCTCACAGAAGGTCCAAAGATAGGAATTTGGATTTTAGACACCATTATTTCTTCAGTGAAGCATCCACAAACCTCTGATTTTTGTACTTTGACTGTATATATGTGAGTTTACGTATCTAGTTCTGTAGAATTTACATTCTTGTCTTTGTGTAAGGTGAGCTTTAGAAAATCTGCACTCCCTTACAAATATTGTCCTTTGAAAAACAAATCTTTAGAGAGTGTGTAAAAAATCATTTCAGAAAGGAATAATGTGGGTCAAAGAGGTGACTTATAGGTAAATGAAAACAAGTTATTATAGGAGAACATACAGTTAATTTTGTTTTATTTGCATGTAAGTTCAACTTGTAATGCTGTTAAACCAGGAGAATGAAAAATATTTTCAGTTAGTTTTTTGAAGACAATAATTTGACTTTTCACTTTGTTTTAATAAGCAAATGAGAAAACTTTTGATAGAGCAGACTGTTGTTTTTTTTTTTATTCATGGGCATCTGCTAGTTCTGGACTCCTCACACAAATGTATTAGCATCTCCTAAGCAGTAACCTGAAACATAGGAGGTGGGTTAATGAACGAAATACATTTCTTTGCTCTGTTATCTTTGAAAAGGTAATTAAATACATCTGATTGCTTACACATTTTCTGAAAGTGATTCCATCAGTAAATTTACTTTATTTCTCTGCCATGTTTTTCTTTGTCAGTTTAATTTCTGTTATAACAATCTTGTGAGTTATAAGGAAATAACATACTTTTGGAAAAAATTGTCATGTTCCTCAATTGGTATCATTACTTCAGTTGAAAAAGGAATAGAGGGTTTTCAACTTTACCACTTATCTTTAACTTAGAAGTCAATGAAAGACATTTGAAATAATGGCTTACTGTAAAAAAAACCCTGCAGATAAGTGGATAAAATGTTACAGAATTCCTCCTTAGCAATTTTGTTCAGTTATATAGATGATTTTTGCAAGGCTTTTTTTTTTTTAATTATTTTTTCTTTTCATTGTTAGATTAGAAACTGTGGCTTGTGTTGTATTTTCATAAGTGATGTGAAAGTTCCACAATACTATGTTTATTTTCTTTGAACCACTTCTGATACTTGCTGTCTTTAAATGGATTGAAAGACTCATAAGAGTGTTTGGTTTTTTTTTAATAATTTGGGTCTAAATAAACAGATAGTAAAAAGTAATCAATTAATGTAACTTGGAAAACAGATTATAACTAATTTTTAAAACTTGAAGAAGCGTTTGGATCAGTTTCTATGTAGACTGGTTTTACATATCAGATGAGTTCTTATTTTGTCCAGTTCTTATGGAGTCTACAAAACCAGTAATTCTCTTTCATAATGGGAATCTTTTCTCCAATGTACATTGTTGCTTTGTGAGTAACACTTCATTTTGACTGTGAAGCTATGTATGTGTGAGAAATGAAGTTTTGTGCACCTAAGCACAGCTAACATCTCAGAAAGTTTGACATTGAACTGGAACATGGAAGACATGTACCATGACATTGAAAGTGATGTAAACCTTGATGTTAAACAGAAAAACAAACTTGCTTAATGATGCAAAAACAAATGTCAATATAATCTCTAGTTTAAGGAAATTCAATACATTCCACTCAATAAATGGATTCAAGAAAATTCAACTTCTGCATGAAAACACCTGAGAAGATGATTAGGCTTAAAAACTCATCTTCTTCTTCTATCATCCTTGTTTGCTTCCAGTACTGCAAGATGTGAAGAGTTCCACAGTTCATGAAAATGTTTCCAGTGTCTTCAGTGGACTGCTCAAACACTGCTTGGAGACTAAAGAAGTGGTGGAGAAAAAGCTCCTTCTCTGGTTTAATTTTTAAAATATGTAGTTCAGATGAGTTTTTCTGAGACAGTAAAGGTTTAAAAAATTCTCCCTAGATGAATTAAATGCTTATAAGTAATATTCGTTTGTGGAATGCAGCAATTGTCCCTGAAATTACTTTGATGAATATTGAATTTTATCTATTTTTACTTCATTGTTCAAAGCTTTTACAGCACTGTTCAAAATTTGTTCTTCTTATAGTAGTCTTTTGAAATACTGAGATTTTGTATGTCACACTACGGCATAGGGTAGAACAATATAATTGTTACATAGGGTTTAAATTTGTATACTGACATGCTCAGCAGAAAACACATCCACTTTTTTTACACCTTCCTGTCACCAATGGTAATTACTTCTCTTCCTTTCTCTTTTGGACCAATGTGTTGTTCAATAACACTGGCTATTTTCATCTGAAAAAAAAAAAGCTCACTTTAATTGTTTTGCATGGTAGGAGGTGAATTTTATTGTCAATAAAAAGTTCAACTTGTCTGACTTCTTCCTCCTGATTCCTAGAGAAGCTAATTGAAAACAGAAGCTAAACAGAGTTAAAGGAATAAAGTAGGTCTTTATTAAAATGCCTGGCCAGGCCTATGGCGAAGACGGATCCAAGATGGATGCAACATAGATGACTGGTCACGAGGTTTGACACTTTTATAAGTTTTGCTCCATTTACATATTGGGGTTAATTGTCCAATTACAGCTTCAGGTTATGAAGTGCCATCCTCCTGGTTTGCTGTCTTCAATTCTTCATTGATGATGCATTTGGGCCTGAGGCTGTAATGGTGTCCTTGGTTCTCAAGCTGGAAAAGGATTGTTTTGTCTAACTACCCTGTGAAGAGAACTTACTAACACTTAATATGAAGTCCATAGTCACACACCAAGGCAGTACAGAATCTGAAAAATATGAAAGCTAAAACTTAAGGCAGAAAAGAAGAGCCTGAGCTTCAAGCATCTTCCATTCTGAGACAAATTTACCACTTCAAACTGGCTCAAGGGATCAGGCTTGCCAGATTCTTGCTGCAGAGATGAACATGAAATATCCCTGACTTCTGAGCTTTGTGTCTATATATGGATGCTCCTTAAAGAGCTTATGCCCACATGATTCCCAATCTGTTCCCTAGGTCCAGCAACATTGGAAAAGCAGCATTGGAGGTAAACTTAGACGATGCCCAAGTGAGAGTCTAGGACTTCCTGGAAAATTGCAACACTGAATGTTTTAATTTTTTCAGGCAATTGCTTATGGATTTTATTTCCCATTCTCTCATTTTGGAAGCTAGAATGTTCGTTCTGAAATAAGTAAATTATTTTTACAAGTTCAGATTTTCCCGAGTGGCACTTCCGACTTTCGATTACCTCTGGTCCTTGTCATATCATGTTTATTTAGATACACATTCCAGGTGATAGCTCTAATCTGTCATTCCTTGGATCATTCCAGGCTGTTTAAGCTTTTAATGGTGACAACAAAGTACCTTAATGAGCAGGTTGTGCCACTTCTGCTTTTGCAAGTTACTTTACTAAGACATTTCCTCAGCAGGTCAACCAGATTCGTATGATTCATTCTTGTTTGACTCATTAGGTGGATACCATATTTTCTCTTCCAACAACTCAGGAAAAGGCTTGAAGTAAACATCCTCCTGATGCCTTTGCATGTAAAGGCAAATGCATTTTTTCTGCAATATCTTTATTTTCTGTGAATTATCCTTCCATTTCCATGAGTTCAAAATTCTCTCCTTCTAAAAAGACAGAATAATAGGAACTGAACAATACTGTTGTTTAAGTTTTCTTTTTTGTTTAATTGCTTTTTAATTTCCTTGTGCCATTTATTTCCATCTTCCATATATGTCTACCTCTTGGTAAATGTAATAGCACATTTGCACTGCAGGCTGCCTCTCAAAGATAAGAAAAAAGGAAAGGAAAAATAAGAGGAGAAAGTTTAAACTAAATGAAAACCCCAAACAAAAATCAAGATTGATTCTCTCTGTTTCTTTTTTATGTAGGACTATAAACATCTTTTAATAATGATGAGTGAACTCTCCCTTTATGAATTCTTACATAGATATATTTATCTAGAGGCTTTGGCAATTTTCTTGCAAGAGAAGATTTTTTTTTTTCCTTGTGATTGCATACAGTTAGGAAAAATTGTCAGGCTAGATGTAATGTGAATAAGGGGGGAATAAACCTAGGAATATATATGACTGACTTCCACCAAGCAGGAAAAAAACAGTTTTTGCCCTCTACCTTCACCAGTATAAATAAGAAGAATTCACAGTAGGAAGACACAAATACCAGGTATCAAAATCATTAATAATGCAGTTGCCATACAATATATTACTTGTAAATTCCATTTAAAGGGCATGTCACACCATTTAGTACAATCCATTAATCAATAGCTTACAGAGAAAGAAACCATCTGTCTTGGTCTGTTCCTCAAATCTAAACTTCCAAACAAGCAGAGATTTGTTCAAGTTAGGTATTAACTGTTCCAAAGCAAGGGAAAAAGCAAGATCATCCAAAAGAAAGCAGAAGTGGTTGTTTACGTTCAGCATAGGTTGATTTCAGCATGAAATTAATAATCTGATTTAATTCTTCACTGCTTATTACTATGAATATGTTACTGATCCCTGTTAAAATGCAATCTTTTTACTCACAAAATGAAATTAAAATATAAATCAAATATACTTGCTAAAATTGAACAATGTTAAATGGTTATCTTGGAAACATACTGTAAGAGACATCAGCATGGAATGATCTGACAGTACACTTGGTTTTCATCAGATTCTAATGACAGTTTTATTTAAGACTGGGATAAATTTCTTGCAGTGTACCTAATAAGAGAAAGATAATTTTTCCTGACCTAATTGGCTAAGTGTTCTCAGTGCTGAAGTGCATCTTTCATAATCTTTACATTTTGGAACTTGTGCTCTGGCACATGAACTTGGTTATGCCTGTGCTTGTTTGTGGACCCCTGAGAAACTGATCTACAGAAAATTGGATACTGACTACAAAACACCTACTAGAGCTGCAGATTTGTAGGATGTCATGTCTGAGGCAAGGTGACCCCACACAGAACAAGTGCTGTGAGCAGCCATGTGGACAGGCTGCTGTTTAAGACAGAGCTCCTCTCATTTAACAAGATGATAAAAGTCATACATTTGTCCTCCCCTCACACTCCCCTGTACTGGTTGTGGGATGCTGTAGACATGGTGACTTCAGGATTCAGTTCCTCTGATTGTCCTGAATCTTGAGAGGCACCATTGGTTCTCTTTATCTCATACTGTGATCATGAGTCCATTTGTGAGTCCAATGTGGGAAGACAGATGAACCAGCAGAATACTTGTATTAGCATGTGATGAACCTGACCCTCCATTTTAAATCCCAAACTGGGGTTTCACTTAGCTACTGAAATAAGAAGACCTTTACAAGGGACTTGTTCTTTCTGCTTCTCTGCATACCACTGGTTACAAGATTGTTTGGAACAGAGAAAGATCAGATGTGTGTTCTACTCCTGACATTGAAGCAGTCTCTTTGGTTGAAGCCCGTCCCAAAAAGGATAGATCTCCAAATCCCTGATGAGACTCCCACTGATCTGGTCTCCCAAATAGCTCTGAAATAATATGAATTTAGTAGTCTGAAGAAAGAACGGCCTAGGCATTTAGCTGGATCTTGGACTTTGGTCTGGGAGCAGACTGAGATACAGAAACCCAGGCCATGGTATTTGCTGTCATTTGCTATACACCTTTCACAAGCAAAAGGCTTGCATTTGAACAATCTTGTCCTTCATCTACTTTGAATCCTCTTCTAGCCCAAAAGTAAGGTGGGATGAGTCAGGTCAAGGGTTTGCTCCTTTACTTTTGCCCTTTCCCACTTCATTGGATGACTCCTGGCATTTTATTGAGAAAGCTGCATGGCATTTCCACTTCTTATTGATTAAAAAGGGGGAAAAAAAGAAAAAAGAAAAGAAAGAATCCATACAGTGAAGTCTATGTATAGATATTACTGTGCATCAGCACAGGGAGTACAATTAACCTTAGAGAGCAGTAGCAGTAAAAAGGAGCAGAACAAACTGAAATAATAAAGCTGGCTCTGCACTCTACCATGGTGTCATGGACAGATTGTGCTGAAAAGCATTAGCACTGCAGAGCTTTCTGGTGAGGAGGGTTAATTATCTCTCTGTGGAACATTCATTACAGCACCTGGGAGTACATGGAACTCACTGGGCTGCAAGTTCATTGAGAGGTTCATGATCCTTTGTAGCAAACCCAGAGTCATTCTGGCATTAAACCTTTTCACTTTGCTCCCTGTGCATCCAAGCTCTGCCTCCTACATGTTGCTGTGCTGATGCTTTTTCTCTGCTTATTCCTGTGATTATGACTTTGGACTTTTACTGTATTTGTGCAATATGTAGCACAATGGGACCCTGATATTCATGTGAAGCCTCTGGGTGGGAGTGTGCTACAAATAATGATGCTCCTGAGCAGCCAGGACATTTTCACTATGCTGTCTTTCAGATTGTCATTTCTTCATACCCATCTGGCCATACTCAAGTGGGAGCTTTAGCTTCTTCTCTTAACCTTAACCTTTGCACTCTAATTTGCTTTTGCTTTTGCCATTTCATCCTAGTTCTTGCTCTTATTAGTTTGCATTGCTCTATAAAACTGGCTTAATTGTCTGGTGGTGGTGTGTTGTGGTGTTTGGTGGTTTGTTTTTGG
>VWYO01015880.1:495132-516623 GCA_013400275.1 Rhadina sibilatrix
GTTTTTTGGGTGTTTGTTTTTTGGTTTTTTTTTTTTTTTTTTTTTTTTTTTTTTTTTTTTTTTTTTTTTTTTGGTTTTTTTTTTTGGTTTTTTTTTTTTTGGTTTTGGTTTTGGTTTTGTTTGTTTGCTTTTGTGTTTGGTTTGGTTTGGGTTTTTTTTTGTCAGAAATACTCTCTGTCCATTCATTTGCTCATCTATGCTTTGGCAGAGTAGTTCAAACCATCAGCAGAAGCTTTGCCATTACAGCCTTCTCTGTTCCATATTCACTCTGGTGCCTATAGGAATTCCCCTTTACAAAGATAGTCAGGGAACTGGGCAATACATACATAAAATAGCTTAAAGACAGACTGGCATTGTACAAGCAAAGCCATAGCTATAGGGTACATCTGACTTTTCCTCCAACATTTCCATTTTATCTCTGTAGCAGAAGGGCCTGCCTTGCTCTGCTGGATGCTCTGAATGTGTGTGGGGCTGCACTGCAAAGAGGACCTTTATTCAAAACAATCTCTATCTTTGCTTTCTTAGTCTTTGTTCAGACAAGATTTTCGTCCTTCCTAAATTATACAGCAGACTGACTGCTGATGGCAAGCATTCACGTCCTCATGACAGACAAATTCTGTTAAAGCAGCTTCTGAGGGTTGGGAGATGTAGCTTTGTATTCTTTGAGACAGTGGACAAAATTTAATCTATTTATTCCACCTGCTGGTATTATTATAAACAAAAAAACTACCCTTCCCAAATGAAACATAAAAATAAGAAACTAGTATTTCTTTATTTAAAATGAATTCTTAAAACCTGGAATTTGTGATCTGGCCAGCTGCTTATCAGAAAGTCAACTATATCAAAGTTGTTTGAGCAGGAAAGGTAAAAGAAATAACCAATATGTGAATCTTCCTGTAGTTAGTGGCAAACCCACTCATCTGAGCGGCATAAGGCTTGTAACTCTTGGGAAGTTACATGGTTCAATTCAGAGGCACTCAGGGAATTTGTTTTCTTCCAAAGTTAAGTCTCAACTGGCTGGGTATTTTGACAAGCATGTCTGAACTTAGACATGTAAATCCCACTTAATCTTTCTCTGCTTGTGAGGTCCCTGCACTTCCCTGCTGAAGTCAAGTGAGAGAAAATTGAGACACAACAGGGCGAGGACCGGCAACTGTATGAGGACAAAGATGAGATCTGCTGTGTCAGTGGGAACTAGATTAGACAGGATTTAAAGCTATAACTACTGAGGACAGAGAGGACAGGTTTTTGTCAAAAGTCTGGGAGGCTGTATAAAAAGCAAGATGTGAAAGATTGTGAGTAAGAAGAGACTAAGGATTAACAGGTGGAGCAAACAGTGGTAAGGAACAAAAAAAACAGATGAGAGATGAGGTACAGAAAGGGTCAGAATTGAGCTGTGATTTGAAGGTAGCAGGAAAAGAAGAAAATAAATATGGAGAAAGACATTCACTGATGGCATTCCAAGGGAATTACTTAATATCAAAGGCCACATGATATGCCATTACCTCGTAAATAGGGCCAGTAATCCAGTCTGAGATTGCAGACAGTAGTCCATGTAAAGGAAAATTGTGAGCAATTGTGAGCAATGGTGAACAGCTTCAGAAAAATCACTTTGGCCACTGCTAAAAGTTCAGTGGGCGTAGGACAAATGTTCAAAAGAATTAATTCATAGAGCCGGAAAAACAAATGCAATGGGAAAATGAAGAGGATGGAGGAAAGTGGACTGAAAAGAAACAAGTATTTTTCTCACCATTTTCTGGAGTATCCAGGTAAATATGACTGCTGCTGTTGATGTCTTCCCTCAGAGCTGGACCAGACACGTAGCAGCCACTGATGGCTCTGTGAACTTCACTACAGAACCTCTGTGGTTCTGAAGAAGGGTCAGTGGTTGTGAAGTGGTTGTGAAGAAGGCCTCAAAATTAAAATTTTCCCTAGTTCCCCTAATTCTTTTCTTGTGTGAGAATAATGGACTCTGATCTTCATTGTAGTTTTATGCATAATGGTGAAAGTAAATTAGATCTTTATCTATTTTTCTCCAGCTTGTCATCCAAACTAGTCCTGTACAAAACCCAGAAAACGGAAGAGATGCCTGGCACAGCAAAAACTTGGCTTTTGTTTTGCATTTTAATAGCGTAATGGCAGTGTCTTCTTCTTCAGCTAACAATTGTTCTAGTTTCCTCTCCAATCCAAAACTTTATATAGCTCCAGAATCAATAAGTAGGTCAAAGAGTGTGCTACAAAACCCAAAAGATTTTCAGAAATGCTTGTTACCTAGCAAATTTCTTGAACTTTTATAAACTTTAGCACCCAGTCCCCATTGCTGAATGGTTGATTCAAGATGGAATGCTAAATCTTTATCAGAAAGCCCCAACAGTAAATGCAGAATTTATGCTTTGATGCAAAAATTATCAAATAGATATTGAATGTTAACGATGGTTTAATTTATTATTACTGTTATCTGGCACAGTTTAATTGTATAAATCACCTCAAAACACCTTCCAATGCAGCTTGATTTTGTAAGATTTTCATGTGGACATGAGGGAGGCAAGCTGTCAAAAAGGAAGGCAGAAGTATTAGTGGCACGGCTGGAATATTTTTGATTATGACAAAGTTTTTTGTTATTGGTCTTCAAAATCCAGGGTAAATATTTTTTATTCTCTTGTTTCATCACATCCCTTTTCAAAACATTTCTACGTCCCCAAGTTTGAGGATGTGATCGTGTTAACACTTGTAGCCCTGTCACAATGGCTTCAAAACAGGAACCACCACGAATGAGAAGGAGTTATGGACTATGCCAACATCTGCACTGCAATACTTAAACCTAAATCAACCAAACAAAAACATCCTCCCCACACCCCCAATCCCAGTTTGCATTTCAAGGCCAGGTTGAATGGAGCTCTGAGCAATGCAGTCTAGTGAAAGGTATCCCTCCCCTTAGCAGAGGAATTGGAACTAGATGATCTTTAAAATTCTTTCTAACCCAAGCCATTCTTTGATTCTGTGATTTGATGAACCCATCAATTAGCCAGTTCTGCTCTGTGTTGCAGTAGACTACAAGTCTGTGCCTAGGAAACTGGTGCGTTCTGCTGAGGAAAATCACAAGTTTTTATGCAATGTCTAGCTGTGCTCATATATTCAACTTGTGCCAAAAAGGTGTCTTGAAAGTGTACAAAAACAAGAGAACTAATAAGTTGCAGGTAAAGTCCCTACCTTTGAACTGAAGTCTGACTTGGCTAGTGACTTTATATCTAGTTTTCAGATAAACACCACACTATGCTAGTTCTCAAATTTTTATTTGTAACATAGAGTTAATGTAACATTTTTAGCCCATTGGCAAGTTGTGAAAAACATTTTTCATTGCTGTAATGATGATGATGATAGCAGTATTTTTGAGGGAGAAATCAATAAAATCTTTATAGCATTTAAATGTATTTTTGTATTATTTTGGAGGAAAAAATATGCCACTTTCATTATTTGGAATTACTTCATTTCAACTGGTGTGAAATTTCAACAGAAAAATAAGAAAGGGAGGTTCAGTGCTCTTCTCCTGCTCCAACTGAAATGACATTACAAGGATACAAGTGAATGTAGGTAGTACAATTAGAAATTTCTGGAGGCAATATGCTCATTTCAGTATTTTTTTTTCTGTACAGTCTAAACAATGGCTAAAAGTGCATGTAAGATCCACTTT
This sequence comes from Rhadina sibilatrix, assembly GCA_013400275.1. Lineage (NCBI taxonomy): Eukaryota > Metazoa > Chordata > Aves > Passeriformes > Phylloscopidae > Rhadina > Rhadina sibilatrix. Next base: position 498,824 of record VWYO01015880.1, read on the forward strand.
GCTTTTTCAAGAAATGTAAAAATTGAACACTTAATGTTTTTAAAGTCATGGTATTGAGATCAGTTGTATGGCTTTTCCTTCATTTGCCACAACCGTAATTAGTTTATTGACTAGAATAATGCCACTGGTGAATGCCCTATAATTTCTTTTAATTAGAAGAAAATCTCTTGGTTAATAATGAGAATAATTAATTTCCTTTAGAAAAAGAACTAGAAAGGAATAAGTTTCTTGATCATGAATTGTGAAAAGTTAAAAAATATTAACATCAGGCTCTAAAGTGAAAGTGAATGCTATCTTCCTCCTCAGTTTTCAAGATAACTTTTGTCTGCAAATCATTGATGCCAGCTTTGTGGGAATAACATCATTAAGACAGCTTGCATTTTGAGTAAGAAACATACTGAAAGCATTCATCCAGCCTGGTCTAAGAAATCAATAGGAGTAGAAGCTACTTAGGAAATAAGCTGCACCTCTTATCTGTCATTTTGGCATCTGAAACTCCATCAGTGTAGTAAATTAGTTAAAAGTTAAACTTCTGGTTCAAAGCCATTTAAAAAGTTGCCATATATACAAAAGGATTTTGGATTGGGTTTTGAGACCAGCACCCTTATTTAAGCTGTAGAGTGGTATTTCCCTCTTGGGTAACTACAGTGGTGCTCAGGATTAAAAGTGTTTCAAGCTGCAGAACATGTCTGGGGTTACAAGGCTGTACTGGGGTTGGACTAGTTGGTTCAGAGTAAAAGAAAAACTGATTCCCAAATTTCTATTCTGTTCTGGTTTAAAATTCTTTCCCCTATCCTTTTCTAGTTACATAGATAAAACTACTACTTGGGTTGAGATGTAAGATACCTGGTCTGTCACAAGGTCAGATATGATTGAATTAGTTCTAGTCCAGCTGCAGCGAGTGTTAGAAATTTCATTATCAGACTTTTGTTCAAAAGGCAAATTGGGTCACTTTGTGCAGACTAGGTGTCAAGTTTGTAAGCACAGAAATTCTGAAGAGATTTGATGGAAACAGAAAGTCCTATCTCATAAAAGTTTTTAATTCCAGAAATTGAGAAGCACTGAGGACTCATGAATCTTCCAGAGACTTTGCTGCTCCAAGGAGTTAGGTTATGTGCAGAAGGGGCTCTTGTAACTATGTCAGTATAAGCCCTCAAAACTAAAGAAGAGTTCACATTTGTTGCTCTTCACATTTCTGCTGAAGATGCAGAAATCTTTCCTTCTGTAGATCACACAAATACAAGTGGATCCTTTCCCCATATTCAAAAGTTGGGCCGGGATTGTTTTATTCCTTTTTCCTCCACAAGGGTTTTTTTTTGACTAGACTAGCTAAAAGATTGAAAAAAAGACACTCTTATAAGGCAATACTCACAGCTGTCACTATCCCTCTGTCCATGAGCCTTTTTTCATTATGAAAGTCAGTGGGATTTCCATGTTTGGACCAAGATTTTCTTCTGTATTCACAGTGATAAGATGAACCATTCTGACCTCAATTCATCAGTTAATGGGGCTTTACAATAAAGTGAAATTCTCCAACAGAGAATAATGCTACCACCACTGTTAGTGATGTGCAATGCTATGGTTTGTTCTCTGTTGTCAAGCAGAGAAGGGGATGAACTCTTCATCTCATCTGTAAGAAGCAGGGTGCTTGGAAGCCTCTGGTAAATCATTTATTTTGATGAGCTTGTTTTCATTTGAGCCTGCAGCATTTGATATCCTTCAGTTACTCCCCTACTGAACACTGTTGAGGCTGTGAGTAAATTGCCATTTGTACCTATCAAGTGATATGTTTCTGCACTTGTGTAGCATCTGCCATCAAGGATCTCAAAATGCTATACAAACTTTAATGAGTAAGCTTTCACGACACTCCTGGGATGTGCAGAAGTACTGTTAACCCAACTTAATAGATAAAGAAAACAAGATGCAGAGAAAAAAAATTAGTAGATGTATATTCAAACTCCTGCTTCTACCTGTGTATATATTTTGCAAACTTTGATAAAGAAAAAATTCAATACCCCTAGAAATGCAAATTGAGAGTAGTGTTTACAGGTTCCCTTTAGCAGAAAAGAATTTTGCGAGTGTAAATTTCAGTATTGTGGCATCTAGAAATGTTCCAAATTTATGAGTAGACGTATAGGTATTTGCAAGACAAAACAAAACAAAAAACCCAGAAGTACACTCAAAGACTCATTTTTTTCTATGAACACCTGGAAGCCAATTTGGGGCTGACAGCTGTCACATAACTACGAGAAACATGGGCATATGTTCTGTGAGGGAATGGGGTTCACTGGGAGAAACCACAACAGCTCATGACAGTCTGCTTTAAATTAGCAAGTGTCTCTTGTGGTCGAGGCTCCTTTAGAAAATTGCTATTCCAGTCATTGATATTTTTATGGTACTGAAATATACACTATTTTGAATTATTTGGGCAATAGCTTTCCCTTAAAGAGTCACCTGTGAGTCCCACGGGGACACTAAGTCTTTCCATTTCCTCACTGCTGCCCCTCCAGGTCCTCTGTCGAGCCCTGGGAGCTGCCCTGCCCCCCCGTCTGGGCACCGCCGGGAGGTGCCTTGGAAGTGAATTATTACCATCTTTAAAAGCAACAGTAGGGGATGCTGCTGGGTTAAAAAGCCAAATCCTACTTGCTTCCCTCTCTCCTAAGGCCTATCCAGGAGAACTCACAGCACCTGCCAATTTTAGGAGCATAAACTCAGCAAAAATCAAATCAGCTGTGTTTTAGGCAAGCACAAATCATTAATTAAGGGTCCATCCAGGCCACTGTTGAACGATTATTTTCCATTTTTATTTTCAAAATGGAGATTGTAATTTTATATAATTCCACTGCAAAAAAATGATGTGAAGGAGCCAGGTGGTAAAAAGTTTATTTGGATTGTTTCTGATCTCTCAAATGAAAAGATCTAAAAAATTCAATGCCATAGAAAAATAGATATTTTCCATATTTGCAACAATTAATTAGTTCAGAGTGAGGGAGACACATCAAGTAAAAAAAACCTTCCTCCAGGCATTTCCTAAACATCTGGAAACTATGAACTAACTGTGTCTGAGAAGTTAGGACCACATCTAAAATAAAATTACTGTTGACAGATTCCCAGGAAAATAATCTCCTGAAAATCGAAGATAATTAGTTATTAGAGCCTACATATTTATCAGTGATTTGGGCTAGGAGAACATGCTCCTCTATCAAGATCTTATTACTGAAATCTAATTCACCTGGATTACCACAGAGGTTTGTGAATGCTTTACTGTTCCTTATCATAATCAGAGATGTGATAAGGCTGTTGTAATCCTGAAAGAATCTCTGATAATGGTGTTTGTGGCTATGCCTGGCAGATAACCCTAATCAAATGCCAGGTTTTAGGGCATTAAGTAATTATCCTCAGAGGTCAGAAGAAAATGTTTCCTCCCATATGCTGTACTGCAACAATTACCAAGGTACATGATGTGTGTTGGAGTGAGTTGGTGTATGAGAATTAAACTTTTCTTTGAAATTTTATTTATTTTTCATTTATTTATTGTCATCTGGCAGGATACCAGACCCACTGGACCATGTAACTAACTTGGTATAGCAAGTCTTATGGGAAAGTAATTCTATTCAGACACGCAGTACAATGTTAATCCTCAGATCCTGACAACAGACAATATGTTCTGAGAAAAACTATCTTATTAACTCTGCTAATAAATGTGTCTGTGCTAGAAATGAAAAATAGATTACCTCAATACTTGAACTACAGTTAGAGAAGAAATACACATTGCATGCATGAAGAGGAGCTGCCATGTCCTTTATGAACAGTGAGGTGGACTTTTTCACACTGATTTCATATTGTGTACCATGCATGGATGCCACAATATCATGATAACTGGCAAAAACGAAACTCTTTCCTTTCCCAGATGTCTTCCCTATAAAAATTATTCAGCCACATTTGCATGTTTAAAGATGTCATACCCCAGCATTAAAATGAATAATACATCCCTTGAATAAAATTTGCTCCTGATATAGGTCTAGTGATAGCAGTGCAGTTTAATCAGCCATGCATTTGGATAGCTGATTCATCCCAGAAGATAAGAAGCTAGAGAGGGAAATTAGCATTCTAGCTCCTTTTAGACTAGTTAAATCTTGTCACCTTAGAAAACCCCAAGACCCTGATCCCAGTGACCCCAGTAGAATGACAAGGATTTCTGTTTTGCCATGCTTTTCTCAAATAGTGTTTGATTTATATGCTGATCAAACTTTAGTGCTCCTGTTGCTACAGACATCAATTTATCTTACCAATTGACTGTAAATCTCTCCAGATTTTATGAAATAGTGACCACAGACTACCATACTCGGTGTCTTTCATTTTTGTAGTGCTGATGCCTAGCTGAAGTCATTGCACTGGAAAGAAAATCAGAACATTTGCTGACTGTCACTAAGTAAACACTAGTCTTTTATATAATAAACATGGCAGCAGGAATGAGGCAAACAGAAAAAAAGTGTTCTATTTTTCATAGCATATAAAAATGTACTATTTTCTATCTAATGTAGAACTCATTGCCATTTACTATATATAATGAGCCTTTGGATAGGCTCGTTGGTGTTTTTTTAAATCTGAAAGCCCTATGTGGTCTGTGGTGAAGGAATACTTTTCCACAACTGAGGGGGTGCTCAGGAGGACATCTGAATCAGCCAGCAGCTGCCCTTTGTGTAAATATTCCCTTTTTGCCCAGCTGGGGAGAGAGTCTGCTGGGAAGAAAGGGTCGGAAGAAGAGGAAAAACTTCTAAAGCTGGTGTTTGCTATCATTACTCAATCAGTAATGAAACAAATCTAGGAAAAGTGATAAAAAGAAGACTATAAATTAAAAAGGAAGTTTGTAATGAACAATAGCCTTGAAGCAGAATTCAAACAATATCATATCAAACGTGTTTATTCCAATTAACTTTGTGATAGACCTGTTCATGCAGATTTAAATGTAGCTCTTAACTGGTGTACTTTCCAGGGCATAGTAGGTGTTTGATCATTTTAGATAACAGAACAGAAGATAAACTGACAGAGTGCAGAGAGAGAAGATGAAATCTACATGTGGTATAAAACAATAAACTGTTATTACAAATGTTAGTAATCAGATCACATCTATTCGTTATAGATTTTCTTTTCTGTCTTATAATATTTATTTATTTATTATAATTCGCTTTCTCAGCTGTATTTCCCAGAGTGATACAGATTAAAGCCTGATCGTAAGGCCTTGGCTCTACTAACATTTTTTTTTTTTTGTACTGGATGGGAGACCAGATGAGGAGCTGCCCCTTAAGGGCTGTAGCAGGGGGGGCATTCCCCAGAGAGAAATGAAAAACCCCAGTGCAGCAGAGACCTTTGTAGGTGCGTGCCTACCCTGGCAATCACAAAGTATGCACTTGCTCTAGGTGCATGCTTATGTGCTATTGACTTTGAGCCATTCAAGGTTAAACATGTGCTAAATGCTTTGCTTTGCATGCTGTGTCTGAAGCAGAGGGAGGGAGCAGTGACAGGTTCGTTAGCTCTGCTACCAGGTGCCCAGCTCCCCCTTCATCGCTGCGCTGTTATTTAGGCCAGCAATCATCACAACAGCCGCACTTTCAAGACGGGATGTGAAGTTCCCTAAGACAGCTCATTACAAACAAGACATGCTGTCACGTGCCTGGAAAATAAAGGCTCTGTATTTGCATTTTCCAGAAGACTGTTTGCTGCAAAAATTTGAAGCAATCCATGGACCTTGCCTGTTGATACCTACTGAGAACATTAATTGTCTCCAGTCATTGTTAGAACATCTGTTTCCCATTTTGACAAGCACACTTATCTCCTTCTTCACTCCCACCCCTCCCTTTCACATCCCTCATCTAAAGATAATGAATAAATTACAGAGAGATGACAAACGTGTTGATAATCAAGATGAAAAACAAATGAACTAGAAGCAGCTACGTTTCTATAAGAAGCTGTAAATTGCTTTCTTTGCTTTTGCAGTGAGACTTCTGGCTTGCCATCTAAAAATACCAGAACGTGAGAAAATTGATAGAAGCATTCTAAGAGAAAAGGATTGCTCTTAAGAGAGGCAACAAAGCCTTTGGGGTCTCTCACCTTTTGGGCAGAAAATGGAGATGAGAGAAGAATCCATAAGGGCTGAAAGCAACATGAGAACCTGGGTAGATGGGAAGTCAGGATAGTGAAGATGGAGTTAAAGAATTTAATTTTAATTAGGATTTAATGAGTGGATATTTTCCTCATGAAAGCAAAGGGCTGGACTGAGGCAGAAGACAAAAGGCACAGAGCAGTGGGACACAGGGCAGTGGGGCAGTGGGCAGTGGGACAGTGGGCAGTGGCCTGACCAGTGCTGTATTGGCCCCTCAGCATCTTTACTGCCAGTGGCCTTCCAACACTTTTCACACTTCCCTCATTTGCTCATTTGAAAGCCCACTTTTGCCACTAGCTTAGGGCACATCAAAGTATTTAACCTTCATGCTCCTGAGGTGTTTAATGGACTAGAACCCCCTTCACCTTCTATGTTCTCTGCTCTTCCAGCCATAGGGTTAGTGCAATTCTCCCCCCACCCAGAGTTTTATTCTTCCTATCAGCAACTGAATCTGTTTGCAATTCCTCTGAACTTACAAAAACTGCTGTATTAACTTAGTGTCATGCTTCTGTAGGACAGGAATATGACAGCACTGAAGAAGGAACTACATATATGTTGGAAGATTATCTTTGACACCTATAAATTAGAATAAATTCAGACTTTTTGGGAAAATTATGATAGTTTATATGATTTTTAACATGATTGCTTAAGGATATGTTGAAAATTTACATAGTGATATCAGGATTCCCAGCCTCTGCATTTTAATCACTCTCTCTCTTGAGCTGGGAAGAATGCACTATATAGCTAAATAATTAAATTAAATTAAACATTATTTACCCAAAAGTCTGCACAATACCTCTTTCCAGAACATGACGGGCTGGGAAGTGGATTAATCTAATTCATCTTTTGGTTTTAAAAATTTCATGGACATATGGCATTATTGTTTATTAAAATTAAAAACTGGATAAATATGAAATAACTTCAGCTCACTGAATTTTTATATTTGGAGAAGACTGAGACATATACAGAAAACAATCCCTTCATAAATAAATTGTGTTATTATTCCAATACAAGCACTTTTTTCTGCAGTGTGATAATTAGTTGGGGTGGGCATAGTCATGAGAATTATTATAATGAGCATTTTTCAGCATTGTGCTATTTTAAAAGAGCATTGCCAAGTTGCTGTGGGATATGCTTCTGAGAATCATCAACCTTGTTACATAGATGAGGAAACTCAGGCAAAGGTGAGGTAACTGCTCCTTTTCAGCAGGAAGAGCCACTGAGAGAATTAATCTGGGGCATTTACAACTCAAAATACAATGTTTTCTTTTAGACTTGGAATATGTTAATTGACTTTCAAGTTCATTGGTAGCTCAAGTCTATAGTTTGGAGGCTGTTCAGTTGTTAGTCTGACATGACTGGATGTCTCTGGCTCCCACTGAACTCATACCTGCAGCTCAGAGGAGCAGCCTTGCAGTTGGCAGGTACAGCCCTGCTTAAGGCCTCCACACACCTCTTTTCCTTCTTGTCCGCACTGTAAGTGTTGTCATTCTGGGGCCACAGACTGCTGCCCTGGACTGAGGTCAGATTCTAACAGGTCAGTTATAGGGACTAAATGACCCCACCACTTTACACCAGTTCAGGCTTATTTTTGCCCCAGACCATCCCTCCTCCACCAGCATGTTTCAGACTTGGCAGCTTATTTTGTTTGACTCCTCTCACACTTTAACAGTGAGCTCCATCATTTGGAGGTCTTTGGTGAGGACAGGGCTCTCAGTAACAGCCCTCATATTGTTAACAGGTATGAAGTATAGGCATTTTTATAAACCCATGGTGGCTCCGTGGGAGAGCCCGAAGTTGCCCTTTGACCTAGTGGTATTGCTTGAGAATATTCCTGATGGGGATAAAGACAGAGCAACACTACACAGGGTCTTGGAATGTGTTAGGTGGGATATTTAGCAGGGGGAGAGATCAGTATTGACAAGGGATATTGCTCCAGGGATGAATATAAAGAAACCAGTTGGTTGAATGATCATAAAACAGCTTATCCTCAAGTATCACCAGGTACTGCACAATGCTCTGAGTCAGGTGCTTGTTCTACAGAGATGAGCAATAGATTCTGCCAAAGCACAACCAGCATGTTAGATGTTGCCCTTTGAGTTCTCTTTTTTACTTTTTCTGTGCAGATCTGTGAGCCATGATAACATAGTGCCAATTATATGCACAGCAAAGAAGCAGCAGAAGAAAGCTCTAATCACCCTTGAATTCTGACTAGGTCCAGAAGTTTCAGATAAGACTAAACACTTTTCTTTTGAGATTATCCCCTTGATAACCAGATCAAGGGGTTTCCTAGAAAAACAGGAACTTCAGAGTCCTCATTTGAATGCAGTATTTTGTTTTTTTTTTTTTTTAAGATTAATAAATACTACTATAATTCCCCTGCTGCTCAAATATTTTTATTCTATACCTCTTAGGAACATGTAAAAAGCACAAAATCCACTAAAATTGGTTAACCAAACGTGATTAGATCAAAACTTGTTTTCACATGAAGAAAGTACTGAGGATTTCCTCCTCCCTTCCTCTTGAAACAAGAGTTCAAAGAAACTGTGCTTTCAGACACTATAATTAGGTTTGATTGAAAAAAAGAAAAGAACTTTTTCTTCTTAATTAATATAAGGCTTCCTTGAGAAAATTTCAAATGCACAAAAGAGTAATTTTCTTTTCATTTTCTTTTCAGAAGAAAAAGCTTCTAATTTAAACGTTAAAAGGCCTTTGAGGCCAATAGTTGCAATGGGAGCACAGCTGAACTTTTTGGGGGGAGAATAATGCTATTATCAGAAACTTACAAGCAAAGAAGAATAGTTCAGTGGGTAAGAAGCTATCTTCAGACTCAGAGAATAGTGAAGTTTCTTTGGGGAACACCAAGTTAATGAGGAGCAGTTTTCAGAAAATAAAGAGTGTTTGTGGGTATAGCTTCAAGCAAAATCTTTTGGCATTTTTAAATTATATTTTTGAGTTTTAATATTAGATGAAATCATAAAACATGGTAAATAACATTTAATTTAGGTTAAAAAATTTTCAGTTGAAAGAAGTGTTTGGGTCAGCAAAAGATGTACTCTCTCTGAACACATATAATGCACAGCCATCTGCATCCCTGAAAACCTTTAGCATTTATTTTTGCTATCAGGACAGACTGAAAAATGTGTTCAGTTTTCCAACTGAAGCATCCAATGTTTACATTACTTTCTTTCAGAGCTTGGGATTTAGTTCCTGGCTCTGCAACAGAATTCCTGGATAACCTTGTGGACTTGGATGCAGGTTTATAAGAAGAATTACAAGAAATTTAAATCAGATTTAGGCCAGGAAGTTTTAAATCTGATCAACTCTATCTAACTTTAGTGGTGCTAAGACTCCAAGAGTGCCTTAGTTTTTAAGTAGTGTGTGCCTAGGTGCTTGATGAGGTTGGTGAACTGTTGGTTAGTCTGAAAGTCTGGCTTCTCTCTAAACTCAGGGCTGCCTCTGGGCCCTGTCTCTCAGCTCTCTAGCCAGTTGGATTTGCTCTGGAAGGCATTCTTCATACATGATTACAGATGTTTCAGACAAAATGTAATGCAGCTCCTGTTTGCCTTTAAAACACAGATGAGGTTTCCTGAGGGAGGTTGCCTCCTCTTCCACTGAAGTGTGGGTGTTCTGAATCCCAAGGAACAGAGGGTCAGTAGGGTGCCTCTCTGTTCTCTGTCCAGAGAAATGTAGCTTGGAACAGGCTTGTGTTCACAGGAAGGTTTCACAGAGAATTCTTTCGAGATTGATTATAGTGACACAAAGAAGGAAAAAAAATTAAGTCCTAGATTATATCAACAGATTGTTTCCATTCCACAGATATGAAGTGACATGCTTTGAGTTTTCAAATCTAGTTCTTTGCAGACTGCAATGCAGGACTCATGGTCAAGATTTTTTGTTGTTGTTGTTGCCAAGGATGTGAGAGATCCAGGCTCAGTTGTTTCTCTTAAAGGGCTCCCATCCACATTAAACTTCCATTTCCATGGCAGTGGCTAAAATCCCAGACTATGTTCTGGCAGGAGTCCACTCTTCAGGACACCCTTTGCTGGGTGTCCTGTGAACCATGGCCATCAGCTCCTGGCCACTGAGTACACAAAGCTGTACTGCACTGATCAGGCAGATGATGGGACTGTGAAGAAAGCTGGATTACTGAGAAATTGACTGGGGCCAAATCCATGGGTTTCCAGTGGTTCATTAGTCTTCTACTCTCTTGGCACTGTGGGGCTTTTGAAGGTCAAGACTGGTTCAGTTCATGCAGATTGACTACCAAATCAGATTAGTCTCAGATTTTTTTGCAGTGGATATTGTATTTCATCTATAGGGAAAAAAGAAGTCCCATTCTGTGAATAAAGGTAAAGACTGGTACTCTATCCCTTGCCCTGCCAATAAAATATAGGATGCATTCTCTGTGTCCCTAATAGTGCCTTTTGCTTTATTTTTGTGTTGTAGGAAAGGCCCAGAATTCAGAAATGTGACTAATCATCCTGAGTGATAGAATAAAATTAATAACTTTTTCTCTTCAGGCTAAATTTAGATCCTGTGAGACTACTGTAAAGCATTCACTGAACTTACTAAAGAGTGGCTAAAATTCTTAACATTCCTTGTCAATCAGACTCTTCAGTAGTATTTGTATTTTTCAAATTGTATTGTTCCAGAATATAGCTTAATTTTACAAAAAAATTCATTATTTATTATCTTACAAATTTATTTCATTTATTTTCCTGTTAATCTGGAGGATGTAGCAATATACCATTGCAGGAAAATAAAAAGTAGAAAGTAAAGAAAGAGTAATAGAAAAAATGAGTAGTCACTGTTATTAAAAGTTTAGTGATTGCCATGAAAGAATATATAGCTATTTAATACATGAAAGGTAAGAAGACGCTGAAATAATCATTGTGGTAAGAATCCTTAAAGCCATTTTTTACATTTTTGGGTAATAAGTATATGAATGGAACAGCCATATTTGTGTGAAGGATTCTGTCTCCAGTACACACCTGAGAAAATCTTTATATTTTAATTTAAAGAGACTTGCAAATACCTCTATCACTGTAAGTCTCATGCATGAGCCAGTTTATTTCTGTTGTATATGGTGAGTGCTTCAGCTTGTTCTCCATGAAAGTTTCAGTTCTAACCTCAGCTTTTACCTGGGGACATAAAAATATCTGCTTTGGCAGGATAAATATTTTATATGTTGGTTCTAGGAAACTGTGGGAAAAAAACTCAGATACAATAAGAAATGAATATAGATGGATGACTCTTCGATATAAAAACATGTTTAGAACAATTAAGAAAAAAAAAAAAAAAGAAAAAAAAATGAGGCCTAGAAGATTTTCAGGAATGAAGATCAGCAGATGAGGATTTGTGCCTAATAATGTACTTGGAGCATTAGAGCAAAGAGCTAAGTCAGCACTTTTCCTTACTGCATAGATGCTGCATAGATAGCTTCACTCATCCAGAGATCCATCCCTAGGTGTCTGCCTGGGTATTCTAATCAAGAAAGATGCATTTTTCTTTCAAATTGTTTTCCAATTCAAGGTAGTTCTTGTAGCATTGTGGAGGAACATCACTTAGATGCTGGGCTAACAGGGTTTGTGTGACTTCGAGATCATCAATCTCTGCCAGAAGAAAATTCAGATTGGTTTCTCACCAAAGGTGCCTTATGCTGTCAATTATATTTTTGTCATATGCAGCTGGTGCTATTCATGATTCAAGCAGTAAGATCTGAGAGCTACTGAATTCTACTCATACATGTCAGGACGTGCCTCAGTGGCCTCCAGAAGAGGAAGGCAGTAGAATCCTCACAGTGTTGTTAAAGCTTTGTGTCTTGTCTACTGGACAGGTAATCAAGTCTAATCTTTCACATTCATGCTCACCTGGTAGGTATTACTATGAGGAAAATACCTCATTATTTAGCTAAATAATAAGCAAGATACAAACTCTTATACATAGATGTATGTCCTATTAAATAGTCCTATTAAAACGTTTACCTAAATTAATTTGCCTAAATTAAAATTTTAAAATTAATCAAGATCAAAACAAGCTAGATAACCTGGAAAGTAATTTTTGTTGAAGCCTTTTATTTGGGAAGGATTTGGAGAAGAAGGAACTTGAGGCACAATAATGTGAAAAGACCTAGAAACGAGTGAACTTGATATGAACCAGAAAGAAGAGACCCCACCTGTACACAGCTTACAGCAGGCAACCTTTTATTACAGGAAAATTTAACATGAAGATTAAACAAGACTAGAAGACAAAACTTCTCACTCAGAAGTGCTCCTACTGGGAAACATGATGATGTGGAAAATGTTTATATGGCATTTTATGTCTTTTATGTGTGTTCTGGGAAAAGAGAGACGCTTTCCCTCTGCAGGACTGCCCATAAAACATGCTTCACCTGTGTACTGATCGCTTAAAATTAAAACAAAATGCCTCATCAGTTAGGATAACACCATACTGCATTGTCAGTGACTAAATTCCTGTTGTTAGATCTCAGTTTGAAGTACATTATATTTTAATTACATTCAGCGTATGATCTAGGTTTAGTAGGGCAAAAAACCCATAAAATCCTAGGACAAAACTATTTAAACAGAATAATCTCTGAAGCTAATTATACATAATAGCCAGTAAGGGGAGATGAATTTCCATTTCTTAATATTAATATATTAATACATGTTATTATTATATGTATAAGGCTTATTAATATATCTTCTGGTGCGATTTTTCTATTTAAAGTATAAAATGTTTGAAAGAGTGAGCTTTAGAAGAGACTATATTATACTGAAGCAGACATAATAATTAACATTTATATAAAGCTTCCTAATGTACTAAAAATTTATAATAATTTTACTATGCAATATATATTTATTAAAATGTTCAAGCACACACATACATTTTTGCCAAGATTATCTTTGCTAATATTACTTGTTAGCTCTACTAGCTAACAGTGCTTAAATGAGATACTAACAGCTCTTTCATATACTTCTTTTTTTTCATCAAACTTTTCATTGTTTTCAAAAAATTTAGGGCTTTTCTTACATGATAAATTCTACTTTAACTTGTTTTTAGTGGGGAAAAAGTAATGTATTGTAAATAACTAAAAAAAGGAGAAACATAAGAAGATGATAAAATCTTTACCAATCTTTCCTCTGCTTTTTTCCCCTTGTTTAGTATTTTCTGAAGGTTTTATTACTTAATTGCCATAAGCTTTTTTGAAATTCAGATTTTTTTTATTTTTTTTTATTTTTTTTTATTTTTTAGTGATTTTTAGTCAATATGTGGAACTTACAGACTTGGGGAGATGTTGAATCACTTACTAAAACTTGGCTGCAAAACAGGCTGGAAAAGGTATTTGTATTTTCAAAGTGAAAACTTTTGGGCATTCATTTCAAAGTAAAGTCTTAAGACTAAATGTAGTTTTGTTTTATTTTTAAATAAAGGCGTGTGAAAACAGTGTGTCAAAATTGCTGTCTTTATAAAAAAATTATTTCCTTCCACTGGCAAATCTGGATCACAATCAAAATTCGTAATTCAATTCTGTTCCCAAGCAGAATATTTCTGTCAGGAGTAATCTAAGTTTACTGTCAGCAGCCAGATTTCAGCCTGCTTCCAAGATCTGGCACATTCAGAGCTGTTTGTGGGGAAGCTGTGAAAGATAAAAGGAGAGTAAGTCCATGGAGCCAACTGATCATTTATTGAAATTATGAAGGGATTTTTGACCTCAAGCTACACAGTGGAATTAATTCAGAAATGTGTCCTTTATTCTGTAAAATAGAGTCTTTCATATGTACATAAGTACATACATGCATATATATAAATAAATATATTCACTTTCAGAGGCTTAGTTTGTGGAAGCAGGATTCCAGACTTTTTGAGTAGATGGTCCAAGTTCTGACTACATTTTCTTCAAAGTAAAATCAACAATACATCCCCTTATCTCGCCAGAATTATTCTGGAAATGTTTAAACACTGATAAAAACTCTGCTTTCCTCTCATTTATTCTCTTTGAAACAAACAATTTTGTTATTTTTTTTGATAAATGAGGAAAAGTGACATATTATCAGATAAAATTTCCACCCAGAAACTTTGTATTGAGTAAATGGCCTTGTGACACTGCCATTACCAATCAAAGATATTCATATAAATTTTTTTATCTTAGATAAAAAAAGAACCTCAAACCCAAACAGGCTTCAGGATTGACATCCTCTGGAACAAGCCATTTCCTGAAGGAAATAAGGATTGGAAGAGGGTACTGGGACAGATCTTTTGGCATTCTGATTTCCCAGTCAGTCATCAGCTTCCAGGAAAATCTTTTTGCTTTGACCAGTATTTGTCATTTCTTACTCTGCATATTCCATTCATGTCTTCAGCATGTTTTTTTTCTTTATATAGGCTATTTGTTTTGCATTTTAGCTATCAGATAGGAAGATGTGAGACTTGCAATACTTAGGCTATACTATTAATTATATGGACTTTTTTTTTTTTTTGTCCTAAGCTGTGGTATTCCTTGTATCTTAGGCTGCATTGCATTAATATCCAAAGTCTGGATTGAAATATCAGTTGTTGTTTGCTAGAGGTTCTAAAAAGCAGATAGGAAAAACCCACAAGTTCTCTTCTTACATCTGACAGTTGAGGCAAACATTCACCCTCAGGACAGCACTTGTTTATATGATTAAATTTAAAGCACATACTTAAGATCTGCTGAGAACATGAGGAGGCTATCTACTTAAGACAATTTCCTCTTCAGAAGTTTGGCCTTAGATGGGTAAATGCTTGTCAATTTTCCATGAAATATTACTGAAAGCCACTTCTTTGGGAAATGATGAATATTTATTTAAAGTCCTGGTTGAGTATTGCTTGGTGACTCTATTTTCAATTTCACTACATATATTTTTTCTAGAAGTTGTTGAATATAGTTTCAATTATTAAAAAGTTTTGCAGGCAAAATAAAACAACCCAAACCCCTATGATAGTATATTACCTAAAAGGCTGCTTAATAATATAATTTTATAATAACATATATTCATGGTTACCCAAACATCTGAATTTAATTTTTTTTGTATTAATTTCTCAGTTTCACATAGAATGAGTAGAAAGTTCTTGCTTATAAAAATGAACTACCATACAGTATATTAAGTGTATTATTTTCATTAATGGATAGTATTCTGGTCTATGTTAGCAAGAAAATAAGAAAAAAAGAAGTACCATCTGTAACTACCCTTTTGTAACACATGAACAAGAGAATCTCTTACCTTTCTAATTGGTGTGGTTACCTGTCAGATTCAGCACACAAAATGTAGCTGTCTAGTCATGATTAGATTAATTTCATATATAATGACCTTTTTGTACCAGAGCCGGACCGTTTGAGATTTCAATTCTCTTCACCCAGTTGCATTGCCGTGATGCAGGTTAACTCTTCTGACAGTCACACAGTCAAGCTCAATATGCTTCTTAAGAGAAAAACAGCAATGAATGTTTTCATTTTAGGTCAGGGTGATAAAATCCAATTCCTGAAAAAAGAAAACAGGGAGTAAAGATTGCTAGTAGAATTTTTCTTATCTTTGAATTACTTAGCAATTCTCTCAATGACCACAGTAGGGCCTTTATCCTTCATTTTTCCTGGGAGCATTGATTATGTGTAGCAAGGTCTGACCACTGCTGAAAATAATTTTCTTGAAATGAATCTTGGTTTTACAATACCAGTCAATTCTTCTCAATGAGTTGTTTTGCCTACAGCTCTTCATCTTGTTTTCAAGGCACATTAACAATTTGTAAAAGGCTAACATAAAAATGCCGTCATCGTGGTATCAATGAAGGATAATTATAGAACAGTACAAAAAATAAAGTTTTCTTACCTGTTAAACTTATAGGATTTAGTTTTCTATATTTTGGAAATGTGGTTGTTTATAAATAAAAATATAGATCAGTTTCACAAAAAGATAATTAAAACTACATAGACAAACCATTGTGTTCAATAACAGAGTATTGCATCAAAATGACTGTTACGGAGTCCTTTGAAATATATTCTCAGACATCTGGACATTTGTCTTTTTTTTTAGAAATAGATAAGAATTTACACATGAAACAGAAGGGAAGATGTGAGCCCAAATAACAAAGTGCCTGTTCATCAGAAAAAAAGCAAATTTGCTGAAGCTTTTATGAGAGTCAGGATAATCCATGTTAGCTTTCTTTCACAAAATGACAGGAGAAATTCATATTGCTCTTTCAAAGATTAATAAATCCCAGTGAAATTCTCACTTCACTCCTGGATTGCTTATTCACTTTATGACTATAGACAAAGCATACATGCCTAAATTCAGTTTTTTCTTTAAATGATGAATTTCAGCCAAAAATGTGAACGGTTGTTTGTAAGTCTTTTCAGTCAAGTATTTGTCTTTTCCAAAAAAAAAGAAAAACATATACATTTAATCTCAATATATTAACCAACAATCCTATCCTATAAAAGGATAGGATGCACTCACACTTTTTTTTTTTTAAATGTATATAAATCAACAGGATCTCACTCCTTAAAAATTCAGTTCTGTCAGAGTATGAGAGCAGATGCTTTGACATGATGAAGATGCCGACTTCCCTAAGGTCCTTCTGATCTTCTCTGCCCTCTAAAAGTGCTGCATGAGAAAACCCACCTACAATTAATCAGTGAGGAGATTGATTTGTTCCTACTCCTCCCCACACAAATAATGATCTTTTCAGAAGGTGGTAATTGAATAACTGGATTAATTTCAACCTCCTCCAAGAAGGATGGCAAAATACTACTGCTATAAGGCAAAATAGAAATTGTTAAGAAATAAAACTGGAACTGTGTAGTACAAAGTATTAACGAGCAACAATTTAAACAGTGCCAATGCATCCTTTGTAAAGCTGGGATCTAATTCGTTCTTTGAAATCTTGCCCAAGTCAACAGATACTGAAAATAAATTGCCAAGGTGCACAGCAATGAAAAAGCCTCCCCTTATCTCTTTCCTTCTTAGCTTATCCATAGCTGTACTGCTAGAGAAATGTATGAAACTGTATTGTATGATGATGCTGTGACAAAAAACCTGTAAAAACTCCCCACACTTTTATTTCTTTCTTTTTTTCCTTTTTTTTTTTTTTAATAAAAAAAAAAATCTGTTATATTTCCTGTCTGTGTAATTTTGAACTTCCAAATTGTTATTTTTCTGAGGTGAGTCTTGTTGCTTGTGCAATAAATTAATGTTCTGGCTTGCATTACAAAGGGTTATATGGAGTTGCTCCCTCCCTGCTGTTTCCATGCACACAGCCACTCTGCCTTTTAAAAACTGCTCTGACGATGGATCAAAGTCAAAAGGTTTTGTGAAGTCACTTCATGGTCTGTGTCTGCAGAGGAGAGGGAGGTGTGTCTCTTCCCCCTCACGGGATGTTCATTTGCACACAGACAGGGCAGGCAAACCAGGAAAAGCTTAGAGAAATTGAGGGGTTTTTTCTCAATTACAAGACAAGGAATAGGAAAAGGAAAAGAGAAGGGAAGGAAAAATAGAGTGAAATAGAAATTGGGAAGTTACCTCATGTCCTTTTCAGAGTTTGATACACATATGCCATATTTGGTTCTGAAGTCAACTCATCTCTTCTTCATTAAACAAAACAAAACAACAAAAAACA
>VWYO01015880.1:516639-550954 GCA_013400275.1 Rhadina sibilatrix
AAAAAAAAAAAAAAACACCCAAAAAAAAAAAAAAAAAAAACAAAAAAAAAACAAAAAACCTTACAAATTGGTTACTTTATAGCCTATATGCTTTTTATTCTAAAAGTATCTCATGCAGGAGCAAATGTTTTTCCTTAAATCGGGACAAAATTCATAATGAAATTGTAATGAATTACATTTAACTTCTTCTTATCTAATGCTGGATTATTTGAATTTAAAATAAGCTAACAGAAGTCACAGGCTCTTCTGCTGTATTATGTTATAGGTCAACCTATCTAATGCTTTAACTACAGAGTTAGTGAATACAGGCATTAGAAGAAAACTTGGAACACAGTTTCTGGCTCTTTCATCCCTGCTACATGCAGAATGTGATATTTAAGAATATTGGCTGGGCATATAATAAAAACAGGGACAAAATTTTGGCTTTGAATCTATGCTTGAGTCATAAAATATATATTTTTTTTCCTTCAAGTATGATTATTTTGGCTTGGGCGTACCTTTATATTTTTTTTTTCCTGAGACTTAGGATACCACAAGTAGTGGACTGCTTGGCAAGTGCTTCATGAACTGAAGTTGGAAACTAGAAAGAAGAGCAGCAGAGAAGTTGAAGATTTAATCCTAGAGGGGAGGGGGCAGTCACAGATCTGATAGGACAGGCAGAGCTGAAAATCATGACCAAGACACAGAAAATCTAAGAATAAAACACCAAGTGACTTTTTTATACTTTTAAATACCGTGTTTGGGGAAATAAAAGCTCGTGTTCTTCCTTCGTAAATAAATTTCCTTCTCTTAAAGACTATCTTGTATCATTAATTTCCCTTCATATAAATGACCCCAAATTTTGACTAACTGCTTAAACCAAAGCATTTACAAGACTACAGACATAATCTGGAAAAATTAGACTGCATTGGTTATCTACTTTCTTGATGTTGTTATAGAGTAGAAAAATATTTAATTTACAGATGGTATGTCTCAAGCAGAGAAAGCTTGCTGCAGAAGAGCTGCAACTCAGCAGCAAGCACCTGGAGTTACCAAGGAAGATGTAATCATTATTGCAATTTTAAATCATGTTAAACAAAAGCATCATAAGCTATGGTTTTATTTGTGGGAATCCAAACATACAGTTATGAAGAAAAATGAGAGAGATCATGTGGTTCATAATGGATGACACTGAAATCATAATATATGTATAAAGAAAATAAGTGATTGCTACACCTCACTGTCATCGCAGCCATTCCATACCAAGCCAGAACTAAAGATGCAGGTAAAGCACAGCATCTGCCCAGATGTGCACAGCTGTAAAGAGCTGTCAAAACCCAGCTGCGGTTTAGTGGTTCTCTCCAAAATCTTTCAGGAAGCAATTGTTGAAGCCTATATTGACATCTGTTTTGACAACTGAATAATCTCTTACAACTTCATGGTAAATGCTGCTTTACATCATCTTGTCACAGGTTGTTGGTGAAGGGGGAAACAAGCACATATTTCAGCATCTAGTTCAGGTTTGGTTTATCCCTGAAGACTCCTATGCAGCTTTGCTCCTCTCTCTTAGATCAAAAAATATCTGACAATGGAGAGATTTTACTGATGTTTCAAATCCAGAGGCTTAATATTTTCTAAATAAATCTAAATTACAATTATTCCACTTGGTCTCTTCCTTGACATTTAGACACCAAGAAAAATTTTAGTGGTTATTTAGATACTTACCTTTCTTCTTTCATTTTCAATACAGACACAAAAGGTCACAAAATATGGATATATGAACAGGATCTTGAGTGATCAAAAAGGTGATTTGGATTATAGTGCATTCTAGATTTTGAAGTCCAGGCAAGAATTTGATTTGCAAATTCTGAATTAAGAATTAATTCACTTAAATGTGAAGCTTTTTATATCCAGGACTTTGTTTTTAACAACTGCATATCTCCTAATTCTAGCATACAGTAGCTTCCTTCCCTATCTTCCCTTCCCTAAGCAATATCCTCCTCTTATCACTAGGTACCAGACAACTTTTTGTGTCAGCACCTCTGTTTAAATAATGTAACCAGAGGGGAAACTGTGTTTCCAAAGTTCCCAACTGTGCTTTTCTTCACTACTTTTATCTCTTCATTTTTTAAGACCTGAAAAGTGGGTTTGTGTCCCAGAAAATGTCTGTCTTTTCTTCATTCTGACAATCTAATATCAGCTCTCCTTAAAAAATTCTCATCTTGCATGTGTGCATATGGGTATAGCCCAATACTTAAAAAAAACCCCCAAAAAAACCCACTTAGGATATGATATCACGTTTGTCAAAAAGCTTTGGAGGCTTTCCTCACCTGTCCTGACTTGCTAATTTCTCATCTCACTATGTTTCTCCACTGCAGGAGTTAAGTACAGGGTAACTTGTCCTGTTCCAGTCTGTGCTGACTCTAAATGTCAGAATCCTGCAAACTTNGTGGTAGAAAAGGCCTTTTTCTCTCTCTGATCTCATCACTGAACTAGTGGTTGTGCTGGTGATACATATGATTTTCCCAGCTATTAGTTATTGTAGAGGATCAGCATAAACAACTTATTGGAACCATTATTGCTGTAGCCAGAGGACTTCTGATTCTTTCACATTGCTGGAGGTTTGTAACAACAGATAATCAACGACAGGACTGCAGACTTATTTGTAACCCAGGAGACTACCTGGAGCCAGCATTTTATTTGCTTCTACTGTTACTCTACATTTTAATAGAGTAATCAGATTCAGCCCTAATTCAGACATGCTGACAGACATTGGAGTGGCTGAAGTCAGAAACGTGTCCTCTGCACCATTGTAGTTAATCCAGTCAGTGTTTGGATTTTTAAGAGCTTTAAAACTACGTTGTTAATAACCCTTCTGGCCTGAAAATGTCATTTAAAGTATTGGAAGGAGAACAGAACAACTCTCCAAACCTCAAATATTATGAATCTGTTCTTTTAAAGTGCTGTTTCTCATGTGTCTGTCAGTTTGTTTGTTTTTTACAGTTTCTTAATGATACAGTACATTGAAAAAACCCTAAATTGTTCAGGTTTTGGTAAGTGAGACCATTAATAAAATCCCTGTATAGGAAGAAAAAGTTTTTTAAGAAGGACCTGAATTCATTTAAGTCAAGTAGGAAACTGGCACTGTCCTTTTGATTCTCAGTAGGATAGTTTTTCTCACTGGAGAAAGATCCAAACCAGAGCTACAGCCCTTGCTTTCTTCAGTCTGTGGAACCAGTGCATGAAAAATCACATCATGGTACAGACTTATGTGCTTTATGCAGAGGATTTTGTAAATGCAGAGCAAAATTTAAAGTTACTTAAAGCTAGTAAGTGTGCTTGCAAACTTTGTTAAGAAATATCTTGTGCTAGTCTGAGCACAGCAAAAGTTATGTAAAGAGTGGGAGAAGTCATATTATTTTTAAAACACTAGCTGATATGCATTTTAACTTTAAAAACTATAACTTTGTGAAAAGATAGGGAGGATAAAGGAAAAGTCCTGTTGAGCTGTCTGAAATTATGTTGGGGTTTGTTTTCTGTAATTCCACGTCTTAGAAAAAGAGAAAATAATTGGGAAAGTGCTAGAGAAAGTTCAAATTTTTTATAGTAATTGGTGCATCTGTATCACAAAAAAACTCTCCCAGTTATCCCTGGAACTGCCGTAATGCAGTTCAATTCCCTGTATTAAGGGTTTAACACAGATATATATCCTTTCTATTAAAAAAAAAAAATGATCAAAGTATCTTAGAGCGTTTTCCTAGACAGAGATGTTCAAATAAAGTCCTTTTTAGACTCTGTAGAAACCAGAAGCTTATTTTTTTTCAGACATCTGAATATAAGAATGCTTTACAGCTTCTGGCAAACCAGGGAGAGAAACAAACACAATAGCCCTGGGCATATTCTCTTTCCCTGACATGAAATGCTGTCTAAAAAGAATTTGGGGATTTTTTTTACATTGGTTTAGGATTTCTAGACATGTACTTACCACGCAGTAGTTCTAGCCCTGATGTCACACCTGTAGATCTCAGATGTCTGCATAGATCATACATCCATCGATTTACTGGTGTAAGGCAAGCTTATAGTGAAAAACAACTTTTGTACATCCCAAAACCATTGAATTTATTGGATAAGAAGAGATCACCAAAGTAGTCTAAGCACAGTAGGTCCAAACCTTCCCCAGTGTAGAACACCCCACTTAGTTTGGATGTATGTCCTTCAGAGACCCTTTTTAAGCTGAAGTGGGCTTTCACATTTTTGTGGGTTTGTCTTATTCCATGCCATTATCAAGACTGTGTTAAAAAAATAGAAAAAGGAGGACAAATCAGGATGTATTTCAGTGTTATAATCTACTGAAGATTCTTAGGGGTCTTCAGTAACTTACTGAATTCTTTAAGGCTTGTGAGTCCAAAGATTGTGCAAAGAAACAAGAAAGCATCTCTTTCTTTGCCATAGGACCCTCCAGGAGTCTGTTTTAGTTTCCAATACTTCTCTCTCCTAAATTTGGAAAAAATAAAAACAATAACAAAAACCCCAAACCAAACAACACCCCCCTCCCCCCAAAAAACCCAAAAAAACAAACAAAACCACCACCACCAGAAACAACAAAACCACACACAAAACAAAAATAGAAAAAACCCAAACAAACCAAAAAAGAAACAAAAACAACAACAAAAGGCCAGCATGGTCCACCCTTTCTCATTCTATCTTTTCCTATTTTGGACTAATTTCTGCTGTATCTAATTTTATTCTTTTGATTTGTAGTTCCATTCCAGCTCTTAAAAATTGTCTTTGGATTGTTTAAAAATATTGCTGGGCTCATTTCAGTATTTTTGAAGTTTTCATATCCAGATAAAAAACCAGAATATTTATAGTAATGAAAAAACACCATTACATCCTCTTTCCCATGGAGCCCATTTAAAGTAGACTTTTAGTCCCCAGTTTTGCAGCATTATGTCAACATTTTCTAAACCTTAAAAAAGCTCAAGCACAGCTTGAGATGTAAGGTTTGTTCTTACCTGTTCTGGACCATCTCTCCCATTTCCTTTTGGTATCCATCAAACATTAGGAACAAAACAAAGCATCCATGAAAAACACAAACCAATAGCTTACTGTGCATTTCTGAATGCTCCTTAACTGTTTCTATTTCTTATTAATGGGTAATATTTTGACTTACTCAAAGTTCTTGCTTTACTGCTAGGTGAGTATATTTTATTATCTGTGTTATAAATTCACCAGGAGAACAAACTGGAAGTCGCTAAATCTAAATTTCCTACGTTTTGCTTTTGTATATTCAATTATTTTAAAAAAATCCATTTGTTTTTGAAAGTATGTTTCCACATCTGGCTATAGCAACTCCCGTTGAAAACACAAATTGTCTCTGTTACTCAGGAACAGCAAGTGACCTGGGAAGCCTCGGTGCCTGTCCCAACATTTCACACACCTTTCCTTTTTCCATTTTGGCCCATAAGTGAAAGAGTTACACAGGAAGATTCTGTCAGGAGGGCTTGTACCCAGTGTCTCCTTTTTGCTCATCCTAGGAGTGGACTTAAAAAAAGGACTGCACAAAAAGGAGATGGGTTATATGATGAGGTCTTTTTGTCTGAATAAATGTTTTTCAGCAGCTGACTGAAATTATGATTCCGTCAACAGGCTTGTGCCACTCCATCTATCCTCTTGTCTGCAAATGCTTGTTGCCTGATTACAGAATAAATTTTTCATTCTGAAAATTGCAGGGGTATGTCCTGGCATCCCTGAGCCTGGAGATGACACTCTTGGTAAGGCAGGGATAGAGGATAGATGAACATCGGGTACCTGTTTCTTATTTTCCAGTGACAATTACCATAAGCATGATGTTAATTTTCGAATTTTTGGAAGATAATGTTTTAAACCATGTATTTTGGTATACTTTGTCATCTGAAAGCTTAAAATGTTGTTACTTGAAATCTTTATATAATCTTGGTTAAAATTCAGCAGCCATGCAATTTTAAGCCTAGTGGAGCCAGGTAATTGCACAACAACAAAGCAGAAATTATGCAACAAAGAGAATTTTCTGATTCCAACTTAATGAATGTTTTGTTTGTCATACTGAAGACCAAGGGAAAAATTATATTTACAAATTAGGAATCATAATTTTAAAATATTCATTTAACATCTGTTCTGCTAATAATCCAAACACCAAGTCTCTAAAGTGTCCTGTCTGAATGCATTATGCCATGTATGGGCCTCTCTTGGTTTCCACAACTTGAGCAATATATCTCCACAGTTAGGCACTGGCAGATTGTTTCTGCAAACTGAAATGCATTTTGACTAATTATGTCAGGATAAAACTTTGTATGGAATGACACATTTCAGTCAAAATGGACAGGATATTTCTGGGATATAAAGTTAGGCCAATGGAAACAAAAATAGTACACGAATCATTATAACTGGACTGTTTTAAATGCAGCGATGATTTTTAGTAGTAAGAATGAATACATCAAAAACTCAAATGGGAATCCATTTTTAACTAAGTAGTAAAATGGTCTGCTACAGGACACGTGCAATTGCTTCTAAGTGCTTTTCTAATGCCAGTTAAAAATCTTCTCTGGTTATCAGGACTATTAATTTGAAGTAATTAAGAAATGAAAACACAATTTTCTGTTTCATCTAGATCTTATTTCAGATTGGAAATGCTTTCCTTCTCCTCCCTTCCTCAAATTCAGTCACCTAACATTTTGATTTAGGCTAAAGTCTCAACCTTCACAGACATGAGGAAAAACAAAAGGTTGATTACACCATTGATTTCCAACAATATTCCTTTGCTAGCAGACAGACAAAAACAGAGACTACACGTAAGATTCCACATGAACAGAAATGAAAAAATAATCCGTAGTAGAGATATTGGGATGGAGTCATTGTGAAATCATATGAACTGTAGTCAATAGAAATTGGAACAAAATTTCAAATGTCTATACAAATATTAATGAATCGAGAATTTCATATTACATTTAGAGAACAAAAGCATTTTTTTTCATAGATGTATTTTCATTTTACCAGGGGTTAGACACTATGCTTCCCCCTGTACGATTGCATGAGGGATTCTACAATTCAGGTTGGCATCTCCAGGAAATTATCTCTATATAGTAATAATACCTCCTCTATAAGGATTCTCAGGGTGAAGAGCCCTACTGCTTTGGCATTCTTATTGATGCTGACTGGCAGCTAAAGAGATATCACATCAGTATTTGTAAAAGTGACTATGTTGTTGTTGGTGTGGATTGCACTAATTCAAGCTGAGTGGTCAATAAAGTGGGCAGTGTAAGCCTGCTCCTCTTAGCAGCCTCATAAGAAATACATCATCTCTTTTCTCAGCTAAAACACTCTGCGCTGAAAATAAAATATAGCATCTGAAATGGACAGACAGCTACTGCTCTGAAAAGTTTTATGTCCCTGTAAGTAGGAGACAGGCTATAACAGGGTTGCAGATTAAGCATCACCATGTGTAGCTTGGGCAAATACTGCTCAAGAGAAAGTCTAGAGAGGGTGAATCCAGGTTGAAAAAGTGCACTGGAAACGTTTCGATTCATCTGATGTTCATATGAATGAGTTTTATATATCTTTGTGCTTATTATTGGGACTCTAAATGCCTTGATAGAATATTCATTTAATATCTTCTGTATTCAGAACTCAATGACAGCAACATACCTTTATCAAGGAAAATAATCTAGCTTCTCCAAACTGCTTCTGATCCTGAATCTGAAAAACATCATGCTAATAAAGAAGAAAGGTAAAACTTTGGAGAAATGAAGGAAAATGCAGAAATGCATTAACTGATTATTCTCAACTGGTCTGCAGTTCTTCATGAAATGTAACCTTTTTACATAACACGGAGAGAGTTCTCATCTGCACCAGCTAACATTGGTTTGTAAACAAAGGGTTAGCTATGGTGCATTCACAGACATCACATTCTGTAAATAGTGGCCAACAATCACCATTAGGGGCAGAATTAATTGGATTAGCTCTGGTGTACAGGTTACCAAATCTGACCCTCTCTCAGATCCACAATCCCCAAGATCAATAAATATATTGAGAGGATAAATTTGTAGAGAAAATTCTTTTGATAATCATATATAAGGGAACAGAAACATCCTAAGCTTCTTTCAGGATCAATATTTGTCTGTCCCAAGGTCAGCCTTCTAATGTTTTAAAATCTTCAGATATAGTTTCACCTAAAAATTATGTCAACAGCTCTTTACACCAGCACAGCAGCCATGAGAAATTATAATCTACTTAAGGAGTGCTATAAACAATATTAATACCTATGAGTCTGGTATTTCATGTACCTTCTGGGCAACTCTAAATATGAAAAAACATATAATTTTAAAATGGTCTATAAAAATTTTTACTATAGTGATTTTGCTATGTTAATTCTCCTCTCTTCCTTAATGATATAACTTTAATATTCATGTGGGCTCTTTCTTCATATTTAATGAATATACACAGTGTATTTTGAAAAAAAAATCCAGCCACAGCAAGTCATAACAGAACTGCATTAATTTGGTTAGTCTGATTAACAAGGGTGTTTTTTGGTGGGCTACAATGGTGAAAGGAGTCACCAGATTGCTACTGGGGGATAATCTGGCATCTGTTAGAATCTGACAAAGGGGTGGTTGTTGAAAATTCTTACAAAGAACTCCCATTGCCCTCTTATTTTGTCTATATTTTTTTTTCTTAATGAATATATTAGTAGGAAAACCAGCCTAGCCACAGTACTACAAAATTAAATAGAAAACACATGGCTGATGCATAGACAGGAAAGATTCTGCTCTTTTTATTATGTTAACCTGGGCTGTTTCTAAAAGCTGCAAAAAAGACACTGAGGACCTGTGATGGCAGCCCATGGGATCTCTGCAGCAGCCAGATGTTAAATCCTGTGCTGTGCATAAACTCCCAGGGCAGCAGCTACCTAGCCTGGCCCTTTGGCTTGTGTGTTTTATCTTCTGTTCTAGACCCCAGTACTCTCCTGGGCCTTTTAAGTACTTGCATTTTATCCTTGAGGCTGCTGCTTGCAGGGAGCAACCTGAAGATCTAGATTAGACTTTAAACTCACTTTCCTTACTTCCAGGAAATCTGTGATGAAAAATTCGAAGAAGTTTTTCATTGCTATTGTGTATTTTGCTACATATTATATGCATTTATATAATTAAAACAATTCTCCCAAATACAGAACCTCAGAATCTGCATGAAAATGAGTGGATGCATAAAGTGCAGTTCTTTTGTAATGTAACATCACCATAAATATAATCATGTTTTTCATTTCAAGCTGCATAGCTCTGTCCCACCCACAATACATCTTACTCCAAGTGATGTATTTGCCAAGTGATGGACCTAACAGAACCATCATTTAACAATCTTGGAAAAACTCTTCAGTTGAACTGTGCTTAAATTAGACAGTTTTATTTCATTATTCAATTCTTAATTGTTCCCAGGACAAGCATAAGAAATTCTTGTGTTAGTTTTTTAGGCCTCTATAGGCTTTGATTTACAGGAACTAAAAAGAGAAGGTAGAATATTACAATGCTTTTCGTTTTATTTTTAGAAAATAAAAATGGAAATAAAGAAGAGAGAATAAACTAGTAGAAATCAACTTTTATAGTTAAAATCTGATATGCTTTTTCTCAGATGTTACTCACAAGCCCATGCTTAGTTAAAGCCAAGGATACACTGAGGTATGTAAAAGCAATGACCTCAAATGCCTAAATTTCTTTTTGGTTGTAAGCCATTTTTCATCTTTGGAAATACATTTGTGCCAAATATTTCAGAGAGCAGTTTATAGTCTATACTATAAACACCCTCATATGCTATAAATCTAGGGTGGCCTTTTAGGACAGGAAAATGTTGAATAGCACACAAGAAGCATTGGAATTCGGCGCTCTAAGCCCAGACTTCCTTAATTTCACCCAGGTGTCTCACATTTTCCCCTTTCCCCTTTTCTGTGTTTGTCAAATCACTTCAGCTTATGAGCTTGACATCTCTGGTATCGTGTTGTGTGTTACAAAGGTATCTGAGCCTGAAGGTTATGTGTTCACCTAAACACTTGGCTGTGCTTTTAGGTCCATACATTTTAGGTATGAAATGCAACTATTTGTCATACAGAATTATACAAATTTTCTTTTTCATTGTCAGGTTGGCCTTATGAGTTGTAAGAAGCCATTCATACGTTTCTTTGGAAAAGAAGAGCATGGTGTTGATCTGGAGATCTCTACCTCTTCAAAAGTGATATGATAAATATTAGACAGTGCTTCCATAGTAAAATCAGGTCATACTATAGTCACAACCAAAGCCTGTGGTTTGAGATGAATTTGAGATGAGATGAATTTTCGGTTTTCAGGGTTGAATTGTAGATTCGTCAGCATCAATGTACTAGTCATTCTTTTTAGTACTTCTATACAACTGGATCTTAATTCCTGATTCCTGCAACCATAAGCCCCATTTGCAGAAATGTCAAGAACAAGAAGTACTTTATTTGTGTCTATGATGATCCAAAAAATGAGACAAGCTATCTGCTGCAGATTAAGATGATTTTTTGGTACAATATAGAGATATAATTTATTTGGGTTCTTTTTTTTTTTTTCTTTTTTTTTTTTTTTTTTTTTTTCTTTTTTTTTTTATTTTTATTTTTTTTATTTTTTTTTAATTATGCACCTAGCAGAATATTAGATCAGTACTAAGAAAAACACCAGTGTTTAGTACACACCAGGAAAAAGCTGTATAATCATTTTAGCTGGTGACAATGAGGATCCTTAGACCTCGGCAATAAGAGATGATGGAATGTATGCATGAGAAATATATTTGGTGCTTCAAAGAGCAGAGAATCAGATTATATGTGGCCACCACACCAGTAAACCCGATCTCTGAATATTTCTATTTTGCTTTGATTGTGAAATCTTGCTCTACTGCTGAAGTAACTGAGAACTCAATATCAGACCAGGCATCACCTAAAGCTGATGGAGTATGGGCACAGATGGACCACAGGCTATGGGTGAATTGGACAATGCTTATGAGGACAGCATGACCATCTTATTTACCTTTGAAGACATAGACCAGCATTAAAATATTCTCTTCTGAATTCCCTTCTTTCCAAGCAAAACACCAAATCAGTCTCATCCAAACCAGAGTTTGGATAGGTTTCTATTACTATAGATAAATCAGGATTTTTTTTTTCACCTTGAACTTGAGACTATGAGTCTGAATATCATCTTGTCAAAGTCTCTATTGAGTTCTATATTCAGAACTGAGAGAGCAGTTAACATCATTTTACTGATCTAATCCTTAGGGAAAATATAGTGTAGAGAGTAAATAAAGTTCTCCCATGTTTTTTTTTTTTTTAAGATCTGTAGGAGTATTTTCTAATTATAGAAATACACACAATTTTTTTCTCTGAGTCGGATTCAACTTTTGCACCATTTTTAGCTTCCTATTTTACCTCTTTAGATGTGTTTGATTCAAGCACCAAAACTACTAATTAATGCCTGACAGGTGGCCCATAACTGACTATCTGTAATTCTGTTACAAGCAAAGGAAGTGACAGGAGCTCTTTAGACAGGAGAAGAAGAGAAGCAAGAGCAGACTTTTCCCTCCCAATTTCTAAGTGGGTACTACTAAGTTCAGGAAAAATGTATTTTATTATATGTTTTATATACAGGGATTCACTTGTAAATTAAGTTGAAGCCATGTTCAATGTTGAAATGATAAAACAAACAGCTCTGATCTCCTTGCAGGCTTTCAATTATTTTTGCCTGTTTGTTTGTTCTTGTTCATTTGTTTTCTGCTTGGACAAGAGATTATTGAAAAGCAAGGAATGCTATTCATCCCTTCCAGTGACAGAAAATTAAAGCACAGAGGAGCTGAATAACTTATGCCATGACTATGGATTTCACACCTCCCAACAGTAATCACCTGAATGTCCTCTATAGTTAATAGTTATCTTCCCAGGACAGTGTGTTCTATTTTGGGAAGGGATGAATCAGCTGCCACAAGGAAGGGATGAATCAGCTGCTACAAGTATCTTCTTTGTTTTAAGTACTAGGAGGTTTGGCAGCCGGCTCAGAGGAGCCATGTGCTTTTGGGTAGGGACAATGAGGTGACCTGGGATAGATTTTAGTCCTCAACAAGGTTGGGAGTAGACTCTAAAAATATTGGCAGTACAGTATGCATGAGCCGCTAAAATATTTTTCCATCTAAAACATAATATTTGATTTCTTTTTCATGATCTCCATAAAATTTTTATTAATTTAAATTAATTTTTTATCTCTATTCTGGACATTTCAGAAGGCTAGTTTTTCTTGTAACTGTAGAATTTATCTAGTTTTAGTAGCTATAGAATTGAATTAACCATACATAAATATAGGAAGAAAGAAGCCTTAAGAATTTATGAATCAGTGCTATTCAGAATGTTCAGTTGTCCCTTCTAAAAACCAAAATGCTTGTTTCCTTTCTTATTAAAGCATCTTTGTGACTGACTGAGGAATAATGATGATGTAAATAAATAAATAAATAATTCATTTCTGCAGAACTAATTAATAGCAGAGAATCTGACTGTAATATCAGTAACAGTATGAACTCATCTGTCCTTTGCATGACCTAACTGTATTTAAATAATACTCATAAGAGCAAGGTAAAATTGTATGATTTTTTTAAGTTTTGTGTTCATGCTTCTGACTATAACACCAATGTCTCCTACTTCATTGGTTATGTATTTAGCTCAGTTTCAGTCTATATACAGCTTGTCTTCCAGTTTTGGTTTTGATACAGTATTCATTACAATTATAATACCTTTGATGAGTTTTAGATTTTTTTATGGTTTGTTGGTTTGTTGGTTTGTTGGATAGACCACCTTTCAAAGACAATTAATTGAATATACATAGACATTTATTTTGACATTCTAAATTGTTTATTATTTTGACTTTTCTGCTCATAGAAAAAATCCTGCTGTTAAAATCTCTCTCCTATGGCACTTCATCTTTTGGGGTTTTTTTGCATTAATGTCGTAAGTTTTACTTGCTTCTTTTATCTTCAATTTTCACAACTAACTTTTTTTCTAAAAGTATTAGCAAAACCTGCCTAGAAGGGTCATGATAGCAGTGTGATATTCATAAAGTTTAAGAGAGGAAAATAGTTTAAAGATTGTTTCTTAATGTTTCCCAGAAGCATATTTGTATACTGTGTACTTCAATTTTTTGTAAGTAGATATTGCTACTACAAACAATATATCCCTCCTGTCATCCATCCAGGCCTTTTAACAAGATATATGTGAAAATCTATTCTTATATGAGTTTTCCCAGCATACCATAGTCCCAATGTTTACATTCCATTTTTCCATGTCTTCCTTTTTATCTGTTTTTTTCAGTCATACAAATAAACAAGCCTTTTAAAATGCAAATATTGATATTTAAAATAATAGAGTCTTCTGTGTAAAAGAAATATGAGGCTTGAAAGAAAACTGCAATTCACAACTTTGGAATCTCTAGGAGACTGTTGCTGATGTAAGCCAGAGTTACATGGAGAAACACTAATGGGAGTAGGAGAGCAGCAAAGATGTTCCATTTATTTCCAGCTGCTGCTTTCTGGACTGATGGAGATAAGTATTACCTTGGTTCAACTCACTGTATCTGTATTCAGTGTTTTTCAGCTCCTTGTTCATTCTCTAAGCATCATGCACCTGGCATTTTAATTCACAGATAAAAATTGAGTCCTTTCAGATCTTTTTAGAGCAAGAGCACCTTAGACATGTAAACCAGTTTATTTTTGGTGTCTGCACACTGATCAGTGCTTTAACAACGTCACCTGTTTGAAAATTTTACTTCATTTTGTCCATCTTCCTTGTCAAAATAAATTTTGAGTTGTGTGACAGGAACTCAACCCAGTAAGAGCTCTGAAGTGAATGTTTTCTTTAACATGAGAATAGCAGCAAAAACCTCAGAGTTTCAGTCTCTAAACCTACATTTTGATGAAACAAAAAGCAATGAACTAGAACACAGTGATTCTTGGAAGAATCAGAAAAGAAATCTCAGGTCTATCTAGGAACTGAGACAGACTTAAATTAAGGATCTGAGGTTCAGTCTCTCCCCTCCTGTCTGTGTCATTGCCACTTGGACCCTTTCATTTTTGGTCTCGATGCACTTCACGTGTTTGCAGTAGCTTCCTAGTTGTGATAAATCCTGAATTGCGAGAGGGTTCTCTTTTCCTGGTGACTTTACTTGCCTCCTGGTCTTAGGAGGCTCCTAGTGCCCTTGAGCCTGCTGGGCCTCCTCTTTGCACTCCGTCACCCCTCACCTGGTCACTTGGCCCCAGGGACATCTTACGCAATGCACAGCACCCCAGGACAGAAAAGCTTCTGCCTGTAACTTCACAAAAAAATCCCTGGTTGCAAACACACAGTTGGCTGGCAACAAAAGAGCAAGATATAAAATACCCTTCAATTTCTGGTAATTTCTTCTCAGGCCAAGTCCTAAAAATCCCTCTTTTTGGCAAACAAACAGGTATGCTAAATAATAGTTTTTGGTCAGGAAAAATTACTTTCTTTATATGATATTTAATATTAATCTTTTCATGATGGTGATGCTAGAGAGGCATCAACATCATGAAAAGATTAATATTAAATATTAATTCTACATTTTCTTTGACTTTATTATGATGGATGTGTTATTAAGCTTTTGTAG
The DNA here is from genome assembly GCA_013400275.1 of Rhadina sibilatrix. Lineage (NCBI taxonomy): Eukaryota > Metazoa > Chordata > Aves > Passeriformes > Phylloscopidae > Rhadina > Rhadina sibilatrix. The sequence goes on from VWYO01015880.1 coordinate 531,318, forward strand.
ATGATGCAAACTTGCCAACCACATGAAGAAATAGAGCTTAGAAGGTTTATTGCCAAAGACTCATATTGTGTCTAGACCAAAGAAAACCACAGTGAACAAAAATTAACCTGAGTGGAGTCCAATTTGCAGTAAACACAAATTAAATTGGGACAAATCACCATAGTTAAAACTATTGAAAGAAAGAACATAAAGTGCAGTCTTCAATTACTTTTTCTACAGTCTGCAGTTTGAAGTTATTACAGCTGAAGTCCACTTTACAGTAGGAAAATGAAGCACAGCTGGTGTTGGCTTTGGTGTGGATAAATAAGGAATGTAAAAAGACTGAAACGGTAATGTGGGTTTATATTGCCTGCCAGAGGCAAGGAAGAAACCCCTTTGCATCCCAGGACATTTAACTAAGCTCTAGATTTGTTTTAAGGCTCTAGACACTGGACACATTTAGCAATAATCTAAAATTATTAGATTATTGATAAATAATCTCTCCAGCATAATTATCTGCTGATTGGCTGATAAATTGTATTTGCAAGCACTTTCCTAAAAACTTGATAAATGTAATTCTCTGTCCTTTTCTGAGTGCTTCTTCTTATTTATATTGACTCTTAGGCCGCACTTATCACAATATTTGAAATATTATTCATTTAAATAGGATTTTTCAAAAGCAGAAAAATCATAGATACTTAAAAATATTTAAAACCTAACTTTGCTTTCATTTCAGTTGGAATTCCACACTTCAGGGAACACAAAATAAGACTCTGACCTCTGCTGAATACAGATGTGAATCTCTTGGTAATCTCTACAGACAAACATTTTTCCCTGTTTGCAGTACCCAAGCCAGGTCTGAGTGAGCTGCCACAATTGCATCTTTGCAGGGAGAGACTGAGTCCTGTCAACAGGACAGGACAGTGTGTTGCTTTACTTGCCAGGGTTAGCTTACACCTCTGCCTCTGTGTTCTCCTGATGCAACTGAGTTCTGGAGCCAGGCTGCTGACCATGTAGGACCCAGCCTGTAGCATGTACATGCTTTGATTTTTCAGTGGGCACTGAATTTCTCAGGAAATTCTTTAAGTGGAACTAACAACCACTCTTTTCAACCCTCAAACTCCTTTTCAGGCATCATTTCTGTTCTCGTTCATTAGCTGTTTATTACTGTTCTTAAAGGAGTTCGCAGATAAACAAAACTCCCTCATTGGATGATTTTGGTTACTCATCAATAAAGCCTTTGTGCCTCAGATTGGTCTGTTCACTGAATTATGTATCCAATTGATACAAAGATTGTTCTTGTAACAGCACTCACATTTAATGGAACAGAGCCAAGACACTAAAAGCTAATGTGCATAAGAAGATTATGTGCTTAAGCATTATGCACTTGGAAAGTGTGGAGTTCCTGCTATATTCACCATGGGTAGAAATGTGCTTCCTCACTTAAAAAAAAGAAAAGCCAAGTCCTTCAGGCATGGAGAAAAGCAAAGAGGTCTTTTGCAAATGGCTTTCTTGACTGCCTCCCTACAGCTAATTCATTGCAAAGAACAGGGAAAATGGCCTTTCCTCTCCACACTAAATAACAGTATGAGAAATTCTACTTACAAAGAGCATCTTTAAGTATCTGCTAAGAATACTTCCCTTTGGGGCTCAATGATGGCTTTTAAGGAGCATGGGGATGCAAGGAAAAGAAGTTTGAGTGGTATTTAGGTAGAAAACCCTGCAAGCAATTGGATGTAAGTCAGAGTGATCATTTGGGTATTTAGACAAAACTGCCTTTGCCCATCAAATAATTTGGATATGTGTCACTTAGAGTGAAACTGAAGTCATGCATCAAAGCTGTACAGCCTGCAGTCCTCACTATGCCAGCTTGAACCTGCCAGTCATGGTTTCTCAGCTTCTTTAGGGAGGTGCCGGGACTTTCACCGACTTTGATTTTTCTGAGCCAAATTGTCATCTGGTAGATAACAGAATAGCTTCATTACAGTCATTGGCACAATACCAAGTTACTTCAGCTGAAAATCTTCTGAGAGCCCAGAGAGTTTAAAGGCTGGCACTGTAGCTGTCCTTCACACACAGTGGTGAGAAGAACTGGAGGAAAATTCTGCTTAATGCTTTCTCCTTTTGAACTGCAACTAGAGCCAGCCACTGGCTATTCCTCGTATACAAAGGCTAGAAATTTAGAAATCAAAAATCCATTTAAATGAATTAAATTATTTCAGGCTCAGACTGCATTTAGCTATCTTTTGGTGGCACTGAAGTTATTTGAGATGCTTCTGCTTTGCAGTTATTCTAATGATCTCAGAGTTCTATAATATATAAACATTCTCTTACTGCTCATAGTACTCTCTCTTCTTTTTAACCCTGATTTCCCCATTTTTCTTTCTTACCTCTTTAGCAGCCATCTATTATAAACTGAAGAAAGACTCTCTGCTTTTCACAGAAAGTTGTATACATTAATTATATATTTAATGCATCTGAACGTGTTTGATGATATATGCCTATATTTGATAGACATATACTAATTTTTCAGTAAGTGACAGTGTGCAAACAACATGAATTAATATCTTCTCACTATAATTACAAAAATAATGGCCCTTGCTAATGCCACAAGATCATCTGGAAACTGGCTCCAGAAGACAGTTATTTTTACATTATATTTTACTACATGAGACTGTTTTAATCTCTACATCTGTGATATCCAAATGACCCTGGACCTCTCATGTTAGATTAAAACAAATCATTAGATCATGTTAGATCCCTTTTCCATGCAGCAACAACATTTCATCCTTTATCGCAGGGTGCACCACAGCCATGAAGGGGACATAATAAGTAGTCAAAGAAATTTGTTAAAAGAAGCTGGCATTACAAAATAAACACATTTAGTGAAGTGAGATTAGTGTTGACATGAAACCTCTCATCAATTGCAAGACTAGGTATAGAGAACCAGATTTCATCTGTGGTGTCACCTGCCAACGACCCTTGATTCCAGCTGGAGACATGGTGTGCAGAATTCAGCATGTGTTCAGTAGTCAAATTGCTGGCACCACATTGTCAAAATGCCATCTGAAACATGACAAGTGAGAACATAAAAAGATGTATTCCTGTGTGAAATATACTGAAGCTCCTTGAGCTACCACCTGAAAGGTGTGGAAACAGCATTACTCAAGTGTAGGCTGAGACAGTTTCCCCGTTGTGCCCTGGAGCCGAGTTGATGTGGTCACTGAGGACTGTGGTGATGCTGCAGCTGATGGTCAGTCTCAAATGGACACCCTCCTGTCAGCCCACCTGACCTACAAATACATGTCTGTCTGTGAACATGTTGGGACATGCTAAAACACTAGTCATGCATGGGCTTGGAATAGGAGCCAAATAAATAAACTAATTTGGTATAATGAGCACAACCTGAGATTAGCTCAGGTTGGTTAGAGAATGGTTTTAATAACAACAAGCTTGTGGGTTTGACCCACACATGGGCCATTCACTTAAGAATCGTTTTGATGATCCTTGTGGGTCTCATCTGCAGAATGGTCTGTGATTCTGTATAACTTAATTAATAAGATATTGTCATTTTTTTCAAGAAAGAATAAAAACCCAAGGCTTTTGAGGAGGTTCAGATAAACAATTTCTCCTGCTAGAGAGAAAAAACTAAATAAAGTAAATAAAAAGAATAAAAACCATGAGTATATTAGAACAGTTATCCCTCTGGTGTCACTGTGTATCTGCTGCTAATACCAGTTATTTCTCCCTGCCCATCTTTTGGCACAAGAGGAAAGCAGGCATGTTCTTCTTGAGAGAGTAAAGGCAGAGACTACTGAAATGCCAACACTGAACTTACCTGATATTTACATGCATGAAATGTATCTTACTGGGGTTATTATTCACCATGGTGTCTAAAGAATTAACAAATTTACACAATGAAAAATAATTTGAATTCAACAAGCAAAGTATTTAATGAGTTCTTGTATCACTAGTTCTCTATTGCCTCACTTTTTACTTGTGCTGTGGATCTTTTAGAAGCCCTTTTGAGATCTGCCATAGAAAGTATGAGACTCAATTGGTTTGAGTCCAAAGGTTTTCCCTGAGGTTAAACTGTCTGGGATTCACTGTCTGCTGATACCCCAATCTGTCTAAGCTTGTAGGCAAAGTGATATGATGCTAGGCTAAAATTAATTTAGCAGCTATTATCTTCATCTTTAATGTTCCCTCTCTCTGAAGGATTCTGTGTTTTCTCTAGAAAGATATGTCAGCTATAAATGAGCAAACCTTCATCTTCTGTTATTGTTTACGTGACAGAATTCACTGTTAGGTGAATAACACCAAATTTTCCATCATCCGAAACAGTAATTTTCTTTCCCTTCCTAATCCTTAACAGTGTTAAAATCTCAAGTTCTCACACAGGAGTAAATAACTTAGAATAATCTCAGAATTACTATGGAACAACTGCAGAATCATGTTGTCATTAGCTGGGGAATAGACTTTCTCCAAGGAGCAAGACTGCATAAATCACCCTGCATTACAGCACTTCAACAGTAAGAACAACAAGCTTCTGTATATGGTAAATGCAAGATGATTTAAGGCAGTTTCTCTTGTAGACCTTGTGCTGTGGTTCTGTAACATGGAACGAATCATCAGCTGAAAAAATTCCCATCTTTCAAACCTCTCTAATCCAAGGTTTAGTAATCTTGAACCAATCTGATTCTTGATCCAAATTGGTATTTTTGCACACTTCACAAGGAAATTAATACAACTTACTTTCATTAGGATCTGAGATGGGGGTCTGTAACACTTGTTCCAAGTGTGTGCCTAGGACACTTTAGCTGGTTTTGATGGAATGCTGTAGCCCAGCTGTACTGAAAGCACGTGTGCATTCTGGTGACAGCTCTATGAAATTTGCGTGCTTATTCTGCATCACTGAAACTCAGCCACCTCTATAGCAATTTATAACAACACAAATGTGTGCAACAGTTCACGAGAATGAAAAATAGCAGTTTGAACTGTATGAGCAATTTGGGACAAGAGGACATTATAGTACTCTAGCTGGGCATTAACTGAGGGGCTGAATTAATGTCCTTGTTCTTCTCAGAAGTGCTATTGACATTTAGGAGAGCAAAAGTTATTTAAGCCACAAAAAAATCTATCTGAATAGTATTAACCAGGACCACAGTATGGGCTACTATAGTGGAGGGAATAATACTCCTTTCAAACAACCAGCATCACTATATAATTATGATCAATTTTTTTTTCTTTTAACTTATACTAAGTCTTTGAATTTATGAGATTTCAGATTCAGGAAGCTGGGTAAATATAAGTCCCACAGGCTTTGTAGTGGGACAGCTGACAGTTGCTCTGCTACCAACACGTTATAGACTGCTGTGGATCAATTCAATGCCAGGTGATTGTCACACTAGTGACAAGGTGACAAGGAACTAGGTGCTTAATATTCAGGAAGAAAATTTTCCAGTACAGGTTGAGATAATGAGCATCATTAGTAAATTCCAGATACTATTTCTTGCCTTCTGTCCAGTGTCCTGCTCTGCTTGGCTCCTTATCTTATATCCCATGTTTTGTGACTGTTCACTGCCTTTCCTATCTCATTACTTCCAGGTCCCGAGTCTTCCTGGCAGTTTTTTGGTTTGTTTGCTTTGTTTGATCTGGCTTGAGGTTTCTTTCCCCTGGTCTTGGTCCCTTTGTCTTTCACAAAACTCTTATCTTTATCATGTTGTGAACTGGGAATGATAGGTTTCTTGCATATTATATGTGGGTGCAGGATGCAGGACAGGAAATAACTTGATGCCTGTTCTGCACAGTAGCTCCATGTCTGGTCAATGCCTCCCAGGGTGGCATCCATCAGAGTAATGATGGAGAATTGTCTATTTACAGAGAAGAGATTATGTATAAATTGTTCTTTGCACACATGCCTCTGTTCTGCCCGCCTGTCCCTCAGCGCCTTTCCTCAGCATACTGAAAATACTTTAGAAACCAACAAGAACTTCAGACGTGTTTGCGAGACTATGCTCCAGACACAGTAATTATGGAGCTGTGAAATAAAGAATTATTAAAAGCTAACCTGATATGATTCCTGCTGCAGAATCTTGTAAATCTGATATTTTCTTGTATCTAGGAAAAAAAAAAATGTTGAAGGTTGTGATTCCTGCAGCTCCATGGTAAAATAACAACCCCATCATATAACAAACCCAAACCCTAAAAGCCAACTCTTCAAAAACATCAAGCACAGGCATTGGTTCATTTCAGGATTTCAGACTTAAAAACCAGCTTTTGTTTCAATAAGAAGCAATTTATTTTCCTATAGATTTTTCTCTCCCATCTGCAGTAAGTCTACTGAAGCTTTTGTTTTATGGAGAAGCAGAGTACATTTCACAGTACAAGAGATCTGACCTCAAGGAAGCTCCAACACAATGGTTATTTCATTATAATAAGCTCCCTTAAGAACACAACTTTATGTTTACATCTGAGTAGAGACAGATATTTTTCAGTCATGTAATTCAAGTAATTCAGGTAAAGACATTACCTGTATATATACATGTACCATTAATATACAGTATGCTATTGGTTGCTAACACAAGCAAACAGGCAAACCCAGTAAGCTTTGCACTTTGACACAGTTTTCCTTTGATAGTCTTGAGAGAGGCTTTGTTGAGTATATGATTTTAAAAAGAATTTCTCCTGAAGAACTCCTCTACTTTGAAAAAAACATATTTTAAAACCACTTTAAAGGTAGAATGATTATTGATGTACTACTGCCCTGCAGTGAAATACTAAAGAGTCCTGCAGGTGCACCTGTGTCTGCCTCAAGGCTCTAGTTTGATGTGATTTCTCTGAGTTATTTCCATTTTCTCAGGAATTAATTACATACAACCTGTTGATCACACACTCTGCAAGCTGCCACAGACACCTTCTCATTCCTCCTCTGACAACCAGTTCTTTTTAACATAGATATATCTTTTGGTCATCCACCCTTTAAATCTGGTGCCAGAAGGGACAAGGCAGATCCAACATTTCATGTGGCTACCTTTCATTCTGACCTGGTTCTTTTTCTTTGCCATGGAAGTATTTTAATGATCCCAGTCTTGTTCTAAAACAGGAGAGAAATAAATATAGGGCCTCCTTTATTTTATTGTATTTTACTGCATTTTATATTATTCATTAGATAAGAGTTTGTATTTATATAAGGCAACTTACAAGAGCCTGTAGGTGACCTAAGAGTGATTATTTTTCAGTGATTTTGAATATAAGATGTGGTGTAATTATTATTTCTTTATGATTGTATGAGGCCTGAGAACACTGTGGATCAACTCCTCAGCATACTAAGCACTGTCCAAGAGTGAGCTACAGAGTTCATTGATACTGGTTTTGCACAAATATATTATACAGTCAAGTTAAATAAATGGTGACAGTTTAATATAAGGCCCATAGTTAATGAAAATCTTTAACATATAAGAACATGGATAGTGTAGCAAATTCTAAATGTTATCAAATTTTCTTGTTTATTTGAACTCGCAATAAATCACTAGACACAAAGATAATACTATGGCTTGTTTCTCTGTCAGTCTACTGAAATTCCTATTAAAATAAGAATGTATGTGAAATGCAAACCCCAAATTTTAATTGTAAACCTTCATTCAACATATGGTGCACTAACTTATTTCCAAGTTTATGTTTATATTCCTGCAAATGATACTGCTAAGCCAAAAACTTCCATTGCTGTTTTAAAAGCCCCGACTTGGGTTTTTTGAATTATTCTTCTGAGTACATTAGAAAAACCTCAATAACCTTCACTGCCTTCATGGTTGTAAAATAACTACATTTATATTACATGATGCCCTGTTATACTTTGCTAATAGCTTCAATGACTTGTGGAAAAATATTATTTTGTTTCACTTGAATTGAAATATTTCTGGATGCAGAACACAAAAATCAAGATATTCTTTACTGATACTTAAAAAGGGAAAAAGGACTTTTAGTATAAGGAAGCCAAGTAGTAAGGCTGCTTTATTCTCCTTAGGCACACACTTTCACAGACTGAATGAAGCACATAAAAAAAATACATGAGTGAGATAAACACAAGAAATCTCTGATAGTTCTGATAGTGTGCTATTTTTATGGTCAAATTGAAAAAGACAGAAATGTTTGTGCTATATTAATAGGTAACTGCCATTGCAGCTATATAAAGGGACTTCTAAAATTAAGGTAAGAATCCTAAAATCTAAAATCCATAGAAAGAAATGCTGGAAAATTTTCTAAAGGGTCACCTGTTTTTATCCCTATATACCTGAGAGAGTCAAATTGTACCTTGGCAGCCTAACTGAAATAGATGGTCAGGTTGGATTTTACCTTTTGGCACTTTCCTAAAGGAGAAAGAAAGGAGCATGCCTGAGAATGCTAAAGTACAGATTCCTACATTTCTGATAAATGTTGGGACTTACATACAGAGAAATCCTTCTCTAAACATATTGCCCTCCCTTCCCCTCCCCTCCCCTCCGTTTTTCTTTCTCTTATTCGTTTTTGGCAAAAGTTATCCAGCTGAAATTTAGCAAAAGACAACATTTTAATTGGAAAAAAAAAACCCACTTGGATGAATGGAATATCTCCAACTAATTACACCTCTTTGTCTTTTTAAATTACTTCATATTTCTCATGTTCTAGTCTATGTTCTGTGTCCTTTATTCTTCTGTCACCTCATATTCCATGGTTGGTCCCACATCACAGCCAAGTGCACCACTGAACATTGCTTAAGAGACCCATTAAGAGATTCCTGTGCTCTCCATTGCAAGATTTGGTCCATGTACGTTGACCTTGAGCAAAGACTGCACTTTTACCATCTGTCTGTCTGATATTGAACCTGCTTGAGGCACTGCAGTGAACCTTTGTCTTTTACTTACCAAAGCTTCTGGTCTCTCAGATTAGCATCCTGTGCAAATTCTGTACACTAAATAAAGGTGCTTGAACTTGCTTTGAAACAAAATCTTTTCTGTAGTGGAATTTGTCATGTAGGAAATAGGGCTTATTGACTTATAAAACAATTGAGAAAAAGATGAAGCATGCCCATGATGATCCTTCATTTAGTGTGAATCAACGGAGCTGAGACTAATAATTTTTCTTTCTATGTATTATGCTTTCCAGTGGATTCTAGTGAATTGTTGCTAAAAAAGGGTGACTGCTTTGATTTTTGATACTTTTGAAACTTTTTCATGAGTTTCTTAATTAATCTTAGCAATAGATTCACTCATCTCATTAACCTGCTGAGAAAAGACAATGAAGTGTATTTTCCTTTAGCAAGGCAATACAAAATTGGAAAGAAAATGGAAGATGTTTCTGCTGCAGAAATTCTTTCAGTGTGAGGGACAGGCTCTGAGGTCTCTGTGATTAATAGACATAATTAGTTTACAAAGGCTGGAAAACAAGGTTATCTGATTTTGTGATTTACTCTACACCATCGCTGGCCAGAATCAATAGGATAATGATCAGCTTTTACCTCAGCATGGGGCTGGAGAAGAGGGGCAGAGAAGAAATTTATAGCTTTTTGTTTTGGTTACCATCATGTGATAACAGAGAATTGTTAATATTGGCTTTAGATGCTGTGGAGTGTCTTACTCACAGTACCTATGACTCATTGATTTTTGAAAAGTAGCTGAAAGTCCATCTTCCAAGGCAAACTTTATCACCTGCTGTAAGATGATGTATCACTATCAGCCTTCAGGGTCACTTTTGTGATCTGTACAGTAGATACTCAAGCACAAGCAAAGATTGTGTGGCTCTGTTTCTTCAGGAGCCTTTGCAGAATAGCTGTATAGTTCTAAAATAACCATTGAAATAGGAGTGAACAGTGCCCATGACAGCACAGTCCTCCTGGAATATCTGCTCTGAGCTTCTGAGCAGGTATTACTGAAGGAAATCAGAATCAAACATAAAGCCTAGGTTTATCATGCTAAGCACCAGATGCACTTCGTTTGTCAAGTTCAAGCCAATGCCCAAAACATGACTGTCTCAGGAAATGAGGACTAGAATCGTATTGAACTGTTGATGGAGCTGACCTGAGTGGAGTTTTATTTGTTTTTACTATGTTTTTATTAAGTTTCCTATTTCATTTGAGGGAAATGGCAGCAGTAATGACAGGTCCTGAATGTTGGCCTATTTGATACAGAAGTGGTAACTGACAAGTCTGAATAGAAAAAAAAGATAAAATTTTCCTCTATTTAGGGAGTCCCCTAGATTTTAAGAGAAAATTCTCAAATAAAAGAAAACCTCTGCAACTTGGTGAGTGCAAAGATCTGAGGATTGTGTTTGGGTCAGTTGGCAAAAAGAAAGGGAAAACTTATTACATTTGCCTCTCAAACCAAATTCCAAGCATTCAAAACTGTGCGTGCTACATGGTATCCTTTACCTAGTCCCATTTATACAGAAAACACCACACTTCTCTGCTAAATCAGGAGATCTTGGATGCCTTGGCTTTGAATATCTTTGAGGCATTTCAGTTGTTAAAATAAGTTCTTTTCTAAACCATGTGTTGTGTATTGGAGATGCATCATACAGGTTACTGCACAGCATACTGCTGCAGAACCCTGCTCTAAGCTCTAAATAAGTTCAAAGGGTACTGAAAACCTTCTAGCTTACTGCACACTGACGGCTGATTCCATGTGATTAGAGAGCCATGGTCAGATGTAATATCTAATCTGGAGACCTCTTTAATTACATTAATTTACATTGCATCATGGTATGTGGTGCTGGATGGTATGTTTTGAAAACCTCATTGAGAGTCAGAAAAGTGTCAAAGATCCTTTGGAAAGAGAGCTTTGAAAACCCGAGTCCTCAAGGGCAGGATTTTTGTCAGCAGTGGTTAAGTACGTCTGCAATAAATTGCCTGCTTTAACTAAAGCAAAGGTTGAGCACACTTTGCAAGAGCTGCATTGTCCACTAATAAAGCACTCTGTGCATGCAGCTGTCATGTGAAGCTTTTTCTGACGAACTTGAAGACTGTTTAAAGTATTTTGTGGAACAATTCTTGAAATGGTGAGAAATTTCCCCTGAATTATTCACTTGACAGCTGGAGATGCAGCTGTTAAAAACAGCTCTTTAGGAAGAAAAGAAATTAAAATGGGTAGGGAGAAAAATAATAATAAACCAAGGAAATAAGCAAAATGAAAAGAGTTTGTTTGAGTGAAAGAAGTGCACACAGCGGAAATGTGCTAAGGAATGTGCCCAGGAAAAGCAACATTTTTCAGAATTTTCTCTTCTTTTTTCTTTTCCTTCTGTAAATTGTACACATTCAGGGGAGGGGACGCAAAAAGCAATTTATGCAGCTCAATATCACATTGCACTTTCCTGACGAGGTCCATCACCCTCAGAATCTGTGAGTGTTTGGGAAGGTGGTGATGCTTGCAAATCAGCCTGCAACAGAAAGAGCACTGAGCAATCTGACTTCTTTTTAATCAGAAAAGAAACAAAATACCAGACTCCATTTAGAATGTTTTCATGTTGTGTTTTTAGAAGTACTGGATTACATTAACAAAATTCTACCTGGTTATTATTTATATTTCAGATTATGCCCTTCATTTATAGGCTGCATCATTAACATGGTAATACTTCAGAAATTGGTCAAACATTGGCAGGAATTTTACTGTTAGGTAACAAATTCCCCATTCCAGAAAACTGTCTATGAGGCAGAATGTTGAAGGTGTATCAAATGGGCCAATGGATAAAAACGAAGACTGGGGGAGAAAAAACCCCCATAATTTGTTAAGGACAGCAATGCTCCAGCTTGATAGCCCAACAAAACTCACAACCACGTTTCATATTCAAAACGAGCTGCAGCAAGGTAGTGAAGGACATTACTTGAAACATGTCTTACATATCAAAATATAAAGCTTGGATTTCAGTTAAAAAATGAGAAGCCATACATTGCTTAATTTTAAGTAAAAACACCACATATAGGTGTTTATAAAGAACTGTGGTGAAAATATACTGCTGCTGGGAGAGATATGGAAGAATGAGAAAGCTGTAGATCAGAGATCTGGAGTTGCCTTCTGATTCTGCCAAGTTCAGACACTTTAAAATGGTTCCTAATGGTTAGCAAAGTTTGGAGAGAGGAATGTGGTTACATCCCAGTAATTTAAAATATTCCTAAGGCATTTTAATTTGGCTTCAGCTTTCCACTTAATTGCAAAAATGACTCTGCTACAATAACAGAGGTGCACTGGCACATACCTGGTGTAAAAAAAGGAGGACAGAACTTGACAGTGTGCAAGTATGAAGCTTATATGTACTCTGGCTTTTTATATGAGCTGTTTGTAGGGCACTGGTAAAGAGGTTTGTTTTCTCAGCAGGTAGATATGTTTTGTTTTCTGTAAAACAACACTAATTTGAAAACGGAGCAATTTCCACAAACCCTTAATTACCCACCTCAGGTTTGTGGGCAGCCTCACCACTCTTGCAGGGAAGAGCAGTGACATGTGCACGCAGCCGCAGCAAGGAGGTGAGCCTAGGATTTAGAGAAGCCTTGCACTAATCACTGGGTGGGATTGGGGCTGGCTTAAAAGAGGAAATGAGAAGATAGCCAAAAGCCTGGATGCTGATCCAGAGAAACCAAGTAAGATCCCTGCATATCAATATAATGCCCTGGATATTTTCACTGAACATCTATATATTTCTCAGTGAAAAGGTGCCCATTGGCACTCGCCAACTTTTCATAGCAGACGAAAGAGCTTCCTCTCACTGCAGGCTCACAATGATATTGCTGTTTGCCATCTGTATATCAGCCTTTGTGAAAAGCCTGAATTGCAGAGAGAGGACACTATTTCTTCAGCCGCAGTATTGTCTGTAGTAGATACACTTAATGGGAAAAATTGGATACCCAGGCTCCACTGGTAAAACTATAGTCCTTTGATCCTATGGTTTTCATTGATTTCATAGTTTCCATTGCTAGAGCCAAGAAATCAGACTGTTCAGGAGGCTGAGAAGAGTCAGAAAGAGTTGGATGTGAGACTTCTAACTTTCCTAATAAGATGTAAAAACAAGGGCCTGCTTAATGAGAGGTTTCTCTTGCAGTGAAGGTCCCAAAGGAGATCTTCAGTGAGGGACTGTGCACTCCATTCACTGAGGCTTTGGGTAGGGTCCAGCTTTGCCTCTCCTAGACTGTCTGTGTCTGTGAATTTTGATTGCCTTTTCCTATTAAAGTGCAATGTCTAATTGTTACTTGGAGGAATATTGAGTCATTATTTTATGGCTCATTTAGTCAATATGTCTGCAGTCATAAATCCTGCTGTTGCTGCCTTTACTTCTTTAATCCTTACTTGTTGCTGCATTTTAGTATCATCTTCCCTCAAACCAGACTACTTGTTCCTTAAGACCATGTTGACCTCATGACCTCATTCCTGGTGTTGTCCTGACCACAAGGATCATATGGCATTTATATATCCAGGTTGAGGTGGAAGAACCCATGGTGCTCCTTTAACAAATGGTTATGTTCCACTGAAGACATCAACCAAATTCTCATTAGCTTTAGTGATGGAGCATGGTATGCCAAAGTCATAGCTAAAATTTTCAGATCAACAGAGAATGATCATCAACCCAAAAAATCTAGATCTGATCAGTCTCAAAATGTGGCATAAAACTACTTTGGAAAGAGAAGAAAATTAAGCAGCTGTGTTTCTGGACTAAGGCTTCTCCAAATCTATTCCATAGATTTTTAAAAGCAAACATTGGTACTAGTCTTCTGGGAAGGCTGCCTGAGATTCACTATAGAACTTCCCTAAAGAGGAATGGAAGCAGTTTTGTTTAACAGATTTTTTTTCTCTCTTTATTTTTAAATTCTTTTCCCTCTGAGTTATTTTTTATTGACGTTTCAGCATGGGCTTTGAGAGAATAAAATATCTCTTCTTGAACTTCAGATGTCTCTGAAAGAAGATCACATTTTAGTTCTAAAGGTGAAAGAATAGAAGGGAATTTGTAAAACTCTCAACTGGCTAGGAATAATAGCTTCTACTCCTGACAAATATTTACTTGAGAGACTCCTATTGTGACTCCTGAAACTGGAGGATACCTTCTAGTTTCCTAAGTGTTAATTTCATTACGAGCTTTTTACAAGAAATAGAGACAAATAGAAGCAGTGCCTTGGAAAATGCATGGAGACTACAGTTTGAGATCCAGTGATGTCAGTGACAGTCAAAGCAATGCTACAGTCAAACTGGGGCCAAAAGCTCAGATGAGGAGCAGATGGGGGCCATTCTGGAAAACCAGAACAGAGGGGTCTGGGAAACAAAGCAGTGGAAGTCTCTATCATCTCACACCCTGCCCTTCTTCAGAGGAGGTGTAAGGTGAATCTGTCCCAGATGTATAGAGCAGACTAAGTAGTCTACCAGAATACTGAAGCAGGGTGTCTATCAGACAAAGGAACAAACAGCTCCCACATGTTTCTCACCCTCCCTCTGAGTTTATCCCAGACCAGCTCCTCATTCTGAACAGATTAGCACCCAAGCCTCTTTTTCCTGTCTGGCAATTTGATGCTTGTTAAGACCGTTCCCTCTGTCTCACTTGTAGTTGGGCCAGCTGCAGACTGTGACCTTCTGGTTCTGCACAGGTTGCTGCATTTGGAAACAGCTCATGCCTTGGCATAAGTTCATCTTTCTCCCTTCTGCTTTGCTCAGAGGCTGAGGAGTCTGGCAAATCTCCTGCGTAGCTCACACCTCCAACTGCAGCAACAGTAACAGATGCAAGTTTTGCTTTCTCTGCTGCTCTCAGCTGCTGAATGGAGTTTAATTGGGGCTCTGCGGAAGCTGGAAGACGTAATTTTCTTCTGTTTTTGTGTGCATCTTGATCTGCTGCTGAGACACACAAGGCAGCAGGTATCAGTAACAGAAGGGAAAAGGCATAGCCTGTCCCTTTCCAGAATAGATGAATGCATGCCCAACCTTGGGATCAGATGAATCAACCTGGAATTGTTCTGCGCTTGTTTAATTAGGTTCATCATTATGGCAACATTATTAATAATGGAAAACGCAGAAAACTTTTTTTTTTCCCCATAAATTGTATGATTGTCATTACATTTGAATTTTGTATGCTTTCTAATTATGTATGCCTGGCATATCTTTGTGTGCTCTGACATCAGATGATATGCTGGATAGTTATTGCAAGAGAAGATCTGTTGATTTTTTTTTTTCCTAAAACAGAAATGTTAGATCTAATGTCCTGGATCTGTTTCAACTTGGATAGCTGATCTTTACCCAATAAAATTGTCCTAATTCAAGATGTTCAAAATATAATTTATCTTCCTTAATCTGTAGTTACACTATCTATTGTTAGTTATCCCTGCAACAGTTCAGATATGATTACATTTCAGCAAAAGATAAAGCAATTCTTAGCTAAAGTTTGCAAATTTGATTGCTGTTATCTTGAAAATAAATGAATATGAGGTGCTGTTATCCTTCACCCTTACTTGAACCCACATGGCAGCAGGAGTGCAGGCAGTGATTGAAGGGCACAGCAGGTGCTGGTGCAGAACATCTGGTGAGCTGTGTTGAGACAGGCTTCCAAGTGGTGCTTTCTGGTGGAACTGTTGGAGATACTTGCTCTGTTTATGTTACTGTTAGAATTTATTTCTATATGCATAAATAATGAAGAGAAATTATCTGAGCAGGAAGGCAATGCTTTCACAAAGGAAATACAATGACCAATAAAGTTGATCCCCATCTTAAGATCCCTTCTAGGACTACTCTTTCCTTTTCATGATATATCCTGAAAACTGAATTACTTCCTATTCTGGGTGCACATTCAGCTGGACTAGTGAATGGAATTTCCCAAAGAGGGAGATGGATATTGATCATCTCAGAAATTGAGAGAAAGATAGAAGCAGGACAAGAAAAATGATTCAGGACAAGAAAAGGAAAAGATAGAAAAGAGAGGAATAAAAATAGGAAAGCAATAACTTTGTTTTTGATCTCAAAAATATAAATGCAAGCACTGATTCTGTTACTTTTAGTCATGTTATTGACTGTAGGATTAGTATCCACATAGGAATGCAGCTTAAAAACCAAAAATACTCTTAGGTGTGCCATGGGAAATGTATCTCAAGGTTGATATCCCAATACAAAAGGCTTTGTATGGAAGAATCTCTTTCAAATCTAATCATATACACAAACAACATAAATGGTCAGCTTGAAGAAGGCTTGAAGAAATCTTTTGCTCCTGAAAGCTTTCATGCCTCCCCTTTTCCACTTTCCCCCACAGTTTTATGGGCTGGATTAACAGGAACTATTGCTTCTGCCTACAGATTTTGCTTTCTTCAATTCACTCATAAACCTACAAGATAATTAACCTGCATGTTGGTGGGTGCTGTGGAGTCCTGAGCTCTACTCTATCTTCAAGCAGTTGCATCACAGTTCCAGTTGCAGTGAGTGACACAACTGGCAAGCATTTGCCACTTCTGGGTGGCAAGCACTGGAAGATTGTCCTTGACAAGTTTCCTAAGTGGTCTAAATCAGTACAGGGCAAGTTAAACCAACAGAACTGTACTGATTTTCACTGGCTACTATTATAAATAGCCTGGGAAGTTCTTTGAGAGGAAAAGGTTTTGGAAAAAAATTAAAAGTTAAGTTATCAAATAGGAGCATCAAGTCTTAAAATTCCCAGTGGAAAAGCTATCTGGGAGGCTTAAGGCCAAAAAAGGAAAAAAAATAATAGAAAGCTTTTTCTGTGGATGATGCTACGTTTGTTAAAAACATTTACTTAACTATTTCAAGCCATTTAAAAGCCTACACAAGTGTGTAATAAAAAGTACTCCATGAGATGTTCTGGAGTTGGATCAGAATTCCAAGAATCTAATATGGCTTCTGTCTGTATTGCAAAAATTTATTTAAGTAATTAGTGGTAAAGGATGCTACCAATTAGATCAATCTGACAGCAAGAGGCAATTAATGCTGCTTCTCCATCACCTCTTTTAACTTGTATCTTCAGAATAGACTTTGAAAGAAAGCATGCATGCAATAAAAATGTCACACTTGGCATGAATTTGGTTGTTGCACCTCAAAGCTGTTTGTGGTAACTGTTTCCGGATTGTCATAAAGAACAAAACAACTTTCAAGATTTTTTTGCAGCCCATATCCTGTTAGATATAGATTTGTTTGTTTAAGTTTTTTGATAGGAGCTGACAGCTAATGCTGTTAGGAAAACATGAATTTTATAACAGAAATAAAAAGAACCAGAAAGAAAATCTCTACAATTTATCTTTCATTTACAATGGTATTTGAACCCTTATCTATATTTAGTATGCCTACAAGCCCTTTTCTCCTCTCAGTGAATCTCTGTTGTAGTTTAATCCGAATACCTTCTCAATGTTTTTAGATGCCTCCTGAAACACCCAATACTGCAGTTCCATAAGCAGGTTAAGCTGATAAATCCTGATATTGCTGCCCTCAACTTTTTCTTAAATCTGATAGTTTTACTTCCATAGTGTTTCTCCTACTCAAGATCCTTGTTCTGGCAGAAACACTTGTTCCCATGTAAAGAGCTACAGCAAGTTAGGATTAACTTTTTTTTCTCAAGGACCATTTCCTCAGTTCAGCTCACTCATGACTGTGTATATATTGCTGTGCTGGCACAAGGGAGGGAGGAGATATGGGAAATGAGCTTTTGAAAAATGGCAGCCAAAGTGACCCTCTGTTTGCAGTGAGGGCTTACATCAGCTCAGGCTACTCTCGACATTACAGTCTGAATTAATCTCAATAATTCACGAGGCACAGCCTAATGCATCATTGGCACTTTTGGGCAGAGATCCTACTTACCCTGGTATTTCACTCTGGTCCCCTTTCCAGACACAGCCATGCATTTCTTGAGCTGTGTTGGTGCTTGTCAGACTGAGCAGTGACCTGATTCAAATTTCTAACCAGCAGCTAGAAATCTAACCTGCTCCAGCAAGAGGAAACAAACGGATTTCTCCAGGTTACAGAGTTGAAATGCCCCAGAAAAGTGCCTGACAAACATCAGAACTGATAAAATGGAGGATATTAGAAGTAGTCAAGAGAAGGAACAAATCCTCTTCTTTTGATAGTGGTAAGCTGCTACATTGGCTCAAAAATACCGGGCACAAATAAACTGTTATATTAAACATTCTCAGAAACATTCCCAGACAATTAGGCCAACTGGCACACAATGGCCCATTGACAGTGCTAACAAATTCTCATAAACTCCAAAACATGCTGGCTGCATGCGAACTGCCTTTTGGGAAACGTCTCTGGAATGAGCTGTCCTTGGGAGAAAGTTAGTTATGACCTGCCAAAATTGTAACAGGCAATGTTTTAATAGTTTCTACTATGGATGGTTGAGTTCCAGTGCCTGGGAATGCTCCCAGATGCTTTGCATGTAGCCAGTATGTCTAACTCTGTAGAAACCCAGGTCACAAAACACTAGAGATCTGCCCGATATCTTGCTGCCCCTAAATCTTGGTTTTTAGTGTACTGTCTTGGGGTTCTGGAGTTGCTTGGATTTGAAGCCATGTATGAAAGGAGCACTTTAGGCACTTGGTATCCTTACAAGTTTGGTGACTCTAATTCTGTTTTTCTTATGGATTTTGTTTATACTATTTATTGACATGCTTAAGCTTGTCTATCTGTCCTAAAAAAGAAACCTCCTTCTGGCCAGCTGAGTGCCCATAATTTCTTTTTCTATATATTGTGGGCAATTTTCTGTTTCCTAAACGTCCTTTTCCTTAACTAGTTAAATATTCTAATAGGTTAAATGTGTGGCTGTAAAGTCCCACTAGACAACAATAACAGCTACTACAAGTGATTTGGAATCCTCCAAAATTTTGGAGTGGCATTTAGCCACACGTAACTTGGCCTCATGTGAGTGTGCTAAGCATGCATTCAGCCATTTTCCTGCTGCTGTTCCGGAGTGATGTAGCTCTCTGGCTCCCCATCCCACTGCACTGCAAGCAATACTGTAGGCAGATCTCTTCAAGAAGATGGTAACATTCCTTCATTTGGTACTTTTATATACTTATCTAAATAAATAAAATTTGAAAATCAGAAAAGATGCATTTTACCAAGGCCTGACTGAGCACCTTTTCTTCATCACCTATATTTTCCCTCTTTAAGTTGCAAATGTACTTGGGATGAAAGCTGTCCTAAATTTGTGTGAACATGACAACATGGTAACTTCCAATAATTTATGTCAAAGCTCACACAATTTGCATGCTGTTAGAATTGAAAATCTCAGCTCTGAAAAAAAAAACAAAACAAAACAAAACAAAAACCAAAGGAACAAATGAACACCACATGAGATGGCTTTGTTCACTGAATGTGTCTGTGTCTGTTGTCTCTGCCTCATGTGAGAAACACAAAGGATAACTGTCTGTTACCACTTCCTCTGACTAGAAATCACAGAGCTGCCAGTTCTTCTCATTTCAGCACTGGTCTCACGAAGGACTCTTCCCAGGAGCAGAAGGGAGAGTACAAGAGATCAGGATGTGCATAGTACTTATTCAGTTGTGGATGGAAAATTGTCTCTTAGGAGTATAGCAAAGGCCACCTCTAACAAACTGCAGGCTCTTGGGGGCTCAGAGCACCATTGCACACTTTGAGTTCTATCCAAGGATCTCTCTTTGGATCTATTCCATCAGCTTTAAAGAGTTCAGATTTTTTTTTTTT
>VWYO01015880.1:563602-601123 GCA_013400275.1 Rhadina sibilatrix
CTGATGAGTCACAGCTATATCCAATAAAGATAAGTGTGATAAAAGGGAGGGAGTTACCTAGTGAGGGGTTGATTATAGAGGAGGAACCTTGAGGAAGAGGGAATGAGAAGATCAGAAAAGAAGGATGAGAGAGAGAAAAAGAAAGAGACTAAGACTCACTGCTGTGAGGTCAGTCTGTGTCTGCAGTTAGAGCCTGTAGCTGAAACCTGTAGTCACAGTCTAGCTGGGTAAAAGCCTGCAGTCAGAGCCTGCAATTTAATCCATGCAGTCATAGTTTAGCAGGAAATAACCAACAGTGAGAGGCTGCAAGGGAAACCTGCAGTAGCAACTTGCCACAGCCAGAGTCAGTGACTGGTTGGAGTCAGGATGGCTGAGCTGTAAAGAAGAGTAAACCAGAACCCTTTTCATGCTGTGATAAACAAGGAGTCTGTGTCTTGGCTCATTTCTACTCTCTAACAAGGCGGCTGCTGCAACAGTTTCAGTCTTTCTTTAACATACACTGCTGAGTTCAAACAGTAGAGAAAGTCTTACAGACAGAAATATTGTAGTGTTGCTTTTTTGGATGTAAACTGCAGTTTCTAAACCCCAATGTGATGAGGTTGATAAGATTAAAATAGACACATTAAAGTAATATTGAAAGCATGTCAGGATGGATATATGAAGTCTTTTATTTTTGTTGTGCGTGTTAAAATGCAACACTAAACTTATAACTATCTAAGAATGAATTTATGGGAGAGAAAAGCAAGCACTGATTTCATCAGTTGTCATGGCTAAGCGCAAAATATGAATTTGAATTCCTAGCCAGCATCATTAAAGGAGGATTTTAATGTAGGTTCCTTTTCTTATTATTACTTATTATTTACATTACTGAAAAATTAATGTTCTCCATCCCACTGCAGGACATTTTACATGACTTTGTCTCCAAGCAGTTAAAAATACTAGACCTTGTCTCTTTATTTTATAGAAATGAAATCATTAATTTCACTGAAATTCTTTGCAGAGCTCTGTTTGCAGGGGACAAGACAAAGAATCATTATTTGATTAAGACAAAACATGAGAAGTGGATATGAAAACCAATGAGAGGTAAAAGAGTCACTAATGAAAGTAATTTAGTTTTAATCTTCCTTATCATAGCTGTGTTAGCTGTGCACAGTGGAAAAAATTAAGTTCTGCTGAAGTACAAAAGATTATCACCACAAAATTCTCAAAGATTGTATAATTCATGTATTATATTTTCCTCTCAGAACTTCTCATACAGTTCTCTCCCACTTATGTAGGATGACTATGTCAAGAACTTCTTTCTAAGGCTTACTGAATTGTTCTGCTGGGAAAAGTAAGGCACCTCTAGAGCCTGGACCAGGTGTGAAAGAACACTTATGGATATCTTGCACCCAAAATGATCAAGTTGATGTGGGGCAGGTGTATTTACAAGGTTTTTAGTTAGAAACTATCTAAGGGAAGAGTGGTGGGCTACTTGAGCTTCAAGAGCTGGGGATAAAAAGCAAGTAGTGGTATTTGTAGTGAATCTGCACTTCTGATCATTGGATTGCTTTTGGATGTCAGCAATTTTCAGCTCTCTTCTTCCTGCCACATTCTCTGATCAGTTACGCACACAATGAAGCAGCTCCTTATATCAAGAGCTTACATTTTCCAAAACAGGAAGAAGACCCTAAAACTGAGTAAAGCCTGGTTTTTTAGTTTGCTAGAAAAAGAGTGCCAAAGAAGAAACCCTCACTTGGATTGTGTGACACCCCGAGTGCCGAACTTTCCTTTATACTCTCTGCCTTTGCACATCTTGAAGAAAGATGAGAAATATTTCACAACCCTGCCAGTGTAGTTCTATCTTTTGTGGGATAGGTTCCACTATTTTGTCTTGCCCATTTTGAAATTAATATTTTCTTGGAAATTGTTCCCCAACTTTGGCCTAAAACCTAAATGAAGTTTTCTCCCCTCAGTGCATTTGCTGAAAGACATGATCACTGCTTTACCCTATAGAGGCACCCTATCCCAAATTTGGGGTTTCAGAGCTCTGTCTCCCCCAGGATGTCCTTATATCTTCTGAACACTGCAAATGGTGATTAAAACAACTCCTATGCCACTTGAAAGTCTTGCTTCTTCAGTTTGACAAACCAACTGGTCTATTGTTACATACCTGAGCCTAACTGGGATTCAGAAACCAATCTCTGTTTTAGTCTTCATCTAGATTTTGGAACTTTTCTCAGGCAGTTTTTTTCTTTGTGACAAGTGTTATGACTGCCCACAGAACTACAATAACTGTGGAATGTGGTTCAGAACCCTTCCAGAACATATTCCTGCAGCAAGTATGTCTCTGACACCTCTCACCCTCAGCTTTAGTCTTCTTTGGATAAATTTGGATAAATATCTTAGATATCTCTTATCTTTGGATAAAAATGCTTCATCTTTACTACTGATGTCATGTTAAAGCCATATAAATAATTAAGCATTTTAAGTGTGATAAAATTCTAGTCTTGTATTCTATGGTACAAAAGCTCAGGTATTTAGCTCTTCCTTTTTACTGTGCAGAATTGAAATAACAATGCATAGGACCTTTATTAAAGGCAGTACAGTCTTGCACCTGACTTCCATGACCTCTCAATTTCAAACAATATAAGTCAATCTTCAATGAGTCTTGAGATTACAAAAAAAAATGTATATTATATATTTTGTTACGTATTGTATAATTTTACATATTATATGTTATAATATACAATGATTTAATTTTATATATTAGCTTATTATTTAAAAATGAGATGATGGATAGCAGCAGAAAAGGAAGTTTTTGTAATTCAGATTACTGTATTAGAGCTAGTCTTAAGCATTAAATTCAGCTATATGTATCTTTTGACAAGTCTGAATATAATGCCGCTTTAAAAGCTTCTCCATCACCAACCAGTGACTTTAAACTGTTCTTAATTGATCCCAAATTATCTAAATTTTGAAATAGTTTTTACAAGAGAAGTCATAATCAGAAGACACAACATTAGGACTTTTTTTCTCTTTCTTTAAGGCTCTCATGCTTGGAGGCATATGTTACAAAGGAGCTTGGACTGCCTATGAACTCTGCTTTTCTTTGTGCATCGTTAATAACCTCCATGGTACTGTCAGAAGAGCTGTATTCAACAACAACAACAAAAAGTCTACTTTGAAAGAAAAGTACTTCTAAATGAGAAGTGGTGGGAAGATAAGGAGAAAATTTGTATCTGCTTTCTTTCCCAAAAGACAAATAATCCAGTAAGACTATGGGAGTTTCAGCCTGATGCTAGCAACAATAGAGAAAATAAATCCTCCTCAAGATCATTAGATCACTTTTTAAAGTTATTAGAGAGGCATTTAACTTCATTTTCTGCTCATGGTGAAAGAATTCTGTTCAGGGCTGACTGCATGCAGTAGACCAGAGTTATGGTGAAACATACTGAGGTAGATGCACTTAATTACTTTGTTATTCAAATTTTACTGTTATAAAGTAAAAAACAAACCAAAAAACAAACAAACCTCTCAAAAAACCAAAACCCCCACCAACAAATTCCCCCACCCAAAGTTGAATAAAACAGTTAATAGAAATAATCTCAAGTTAACTTCCATAGGTGCCTTTTCAGAGCTCAATAAATAAATAAACGCAGGAAGAGATTAAGAGTTACAAATTGTGGTTAGCTTTATTTCTAGATACAGGAACTTCTTGGAAAACACAGAAGCATTTGAAGTTAATTAAAATCATTAATAACATAATTAATGTTATTTTGAATGTGTCTATCACTAAACATTAATTATCTTGTAGCCACTGGAACAACATAATGATAGCATCATTCTTACTGATTAGAGTAGTGCTGTATGCCTTTGCTAGACTTTAAATGCTACCAAATGAAGATAAATGGGGTATCAGCCTACATATTTACTCAACAGAAGCAAGTCTGTGTTGCATGGTTTGAGAGGTCTTGAGAACAAAACCTCCTGGTGAGGAAGTTTACTTGCTGGCTCTGTGCTCATTAATTCAGCCTGGCAAATGAGCCATGTTAAGTGAGGAAGGGAATGAAAACAGTAACAGAAAGAAGTAACTTAGGACTGCCTCACACAGCTCTAAGACACTCGTAAGTCCTTAAGGCTAAAGGGATCCTAAACCCCAGAAATATTGATATTATTTTTTTTTCTGTATTTGGTAGGACTTTCTTTTCTAACCTTCTGTCTGCCTCCAAAAGGCATCAGACCTGCATGATAAAATTGCATATTGCTTGCATCTAGATTCTTCATGGAGGATCTCAGAATTAGAATAAGTCTTGCACTCATGGTACCTGAGCAGCAAGAGTTTATCCCTAAAAATATGACAGCTAAGCTTTTAAATTACGTATCAGGACCCAGCATGCTTAAACAGGATGATGTGGGATACCAGGAGTGCATTACCTTTGTTTCTGGCCTTAGTTCATGTTTGAACCCAAAAATGCTAAATATCTCAGCCCTGTGCATCCCAAGCTGGTTACAGATAATGAGGCTGACTGTCCCCAGCTGTCAGTCAGCCTCATTATCTGTAACCAGCTGATCTCCCTAGGAGAAAAGGACTCTTCTGCTACAGATGGAAGACTAAAGCCTGCCTCATCTTTATATGGCCAAAGTAGACCTTTCCTTAAAGAATTCAAAACAGACATGAATTACTTTCTCTTTAAAATACTAAGCTTATCTCTGTGATTGGAAGTTTTAAAAAAATCAGTTTTCTTTTTAGTGATCATTTTGCAAGTGCATGAGACAGATTTGTGTGAAGTCCTGTGTTTGAGAGCTACAGAATAAGATAAATATTGCTTATTTAATTATTCTGTTTATCAGGGTCTTTTTGCTGAACCCAAGAACTTGTAGATATTTAAGTTCTCCAGAAATATTTAGCTTCACCTAAAGGTCCAGGTCTTCTTCACTCCTGTTTAGTTTCTTATACAAACCTTTTTTGTACAGCTGCTGGAACTAGAGGGTGGTGAGGAACTTATACTTACCATTTTTGTGAGGAACTGTGTAAGATCCAGTTCAGATCAGCTATCTTAGAAATGGTGAAACTAGCAGAATTTTCACAAATTGTGCTAAAGAGAAACCAAATGTCGTTAAAATCAAAAATCTGAGTGCACTAGCCTTGGTATGAGATCAACCTGCTGGGACTCAGTGCATTCCCAGAAGCCTGTGGCATAGCACTGTCAATAGTATGTAGATCTAGAACCTGAGAGTTTAAAAGTAGATTTTTGTAGGTATGTAAATAAGTAAACAAACTAATTGTAGGTGGACCTAGCATAAGTAAAATGTGTTCCTGTAGGAACAGTGGGATTTAATACCCTTTCTGTTCATGTAAGTAGTTCCAAGAATTATTTATCAGGTGGGAAATGGGAAATCTCTTTTATATTTTAATTTGTATTATATTAACTCCTAGTAATCCTTTTTCTATCTGGTTTGCTCCCTGGGCTTGTCCCTCATTCCTCTCATTCCCTCATTCATCTGACAGCAGCATTAGCTAGCAAAGTGACAAAAAGAACTGTTGCTCTTGAGCGTTATGAGAAATACATGCATCACAGAGACTTTTTTACATTTTGTGACTTATGTACTCCCTTCTCTCCATGGGATGAATTTAGTATCCCATTGGAAGCAATTAGATATGAGATATGAACACGTATTTATTAAATAGGGCCTGTTTTCATTGTTCCCTTAAGTGTGATTTATCAGCACTATAAACTCAGAATTGATGTAATGTATATCCTCTCATTGTTCAAACAAAAGAAAAATAAACATGCGCAGCAGGTACCGATTATTTATGGCTGCTGAACTCCTCTGTCAGTGGCAAGCTAATGAGTGAGGATGTGATACTCTGGCAGGAGGCATTGCTCTTTTGTGGGGCTGGAGCAGTATGTGAAGTGGATTCTTGGAGATTATTTTGTGACTCTTTACTTGGCTTTGCTTTGCTTTTTTTTTTGCTTCTTGCTGAAGCTATCTTCCAGGACAACACGCAGGTCTGACCATCTGAGAAATTGCCATGGAGAGAACTTCCGTCCTGTATATCAAGCTCCCTGCTTTTAGTATAACCTCTCTGCCAAACATAAGCCCAGTCTGCCAGTCACAGCTTCTAGTAGTAGTGATGAGCATAGACTGGAACTGATAGCTTGTCTGAAGATGGCAGCAAATTTGATGCTTTCATGTGTATGTGCAAAGTGGCACAATCCTTTGTTCTATACTGTGGGAAAAACAGCAGTGGTAAGGTGTTTACAGAACTGCCACAGATAGAAAAGGAGAGAAAACAACACTGTTTCAATGTAATATTCTAATATAATGAACTTTAACAGATAATATGTTCTTTTCTTAATGTGTTTGGATCTCAGTGAAAACACATAAATATATATATTTATATCTATATCCAGGGATCACATTGTTCATATACCTAATAAAATGCTTAAACATTGCTCTGATATGGCCATCCCAGTGCTAGAAAACATGTATACGTGCATACCATTGATAATTACATTATCTTGTCAACTTACACTTGGTAAAATCACTGATAAAGGACTTTATTTTACCACTTCTATTTGTGCTGGTATCTCACCAAAGATGAGGCATAGATGATTATCTTTCATGTTGGTGAGAACTCAGTATTGGAATCCAAAAGAAATTTCTCTGCAGAAGTTTTTAACAGACACATAAATGATACTAAGAAGTTTAGAATTACTGATGTGAAACTATGTGCTAACAATATAAATTATTCAAGAGTTAGTATTCCGGGAAAGAAAGATATGGGCAGAAGGACTGTAAAGAAAGGCACTTGTATCTTAGCTACTTAGTAAAAAGACAATATATAGCAAATGTAAGTATATAAATTGATGCAATAGAGAAAAAAACTTTCTTACTTAATATTTCAAGTGTTGGTCTCTGGGTTAACCACTATTAGTGGTTGGGTATTTGAGGATGTCATCAATATATAAGAATTGACATAAAAGGATTTTCTATAGTTATGTAGGAAATAAGGTGTTGATGACTTTATTTCTATAATAATTTTAACCATCTGGACCAGTACCCTGGGGCGTTTTAAGTAATACAGCTCTTGTTACAATTGTTACTACTACAACTTCAATAATTCTCTCCTGAATAAAGAATTCTAATTCTGTAAAAATACCCTGTCTATAGTAACAGAGGCAGAATTCAAATTTTCTGCCATCATACAGATTTGTTTAGGTGTAAAAAGGCCTCTAAGATGGAGTTCAACTGTTAACTCGGTGCTACTGTGTTCATGACGAAACCATGTCCC
This sequence comes from Rhadina sibilatrix, assembly GCA_013400275.1. Lineage (NCBI taxonomy): Eukaryota > Metazoa > Chordata > Aves > Passeriformes > Phylloscopidae > Rhadina > Rhadina sibilatrix. The sequence continues at coordinate 570,882 of VWYO01015880.1, forward strand.
CAAATGCCACGTCCACACATTTTTTTTAAACTCCCAGGCATAGTGTTTCTGCACTTCTCTGGGATGCCAGATGCAATCAGTGCCTGACCGCTGTTTCAGTGAAGAGATGTTTTCTAATATCCAATCTCAACCTTCTCTGGCACAGCTTGAGGCCATTTCCTCTCATCCTGTCACTTGTTACTGTGGAGACAAAGCTGACTTCCACCTTGCTAAAACCTCCTTCCACAGGCAGTTGTAGATACTGATAAGGTCCCCCTCGAGCCTTCTTTTCTCCAGGCTAAACAACCCAATGTAACTCAGACTTCCCACAGGAAAATTTTATTTTCCCTGCAGTGTTCAGGCTAAACAAAACTTTGTACATTATCATGGAATTGCAGGGAAACAAACATTGAGGGTTGAAAGAAGTAAAGAGTGGTGGGGAGGGGTTAATTATTGTTGGTGAATAATAAAATCTGATCAGTAACTGATTGTTCTTGTTTTGTGCAAATATCTGCACCATTTAGGCATGCTGAGATCATTGTGGCTGATTCTACTAAAAAAAAAGTACCTCTAACTTTCTCAAATAAAAGAATCAGATGCTAGTGGCACAGTTTTTGCACAGAAAAATGAAGAATAATTTTTTGCCTTTTAGCAGTTCTTATATGACAGTAGGTAAGAAGGTATATAAGAAAAAAGAAGAGAGACATAAAAGCACCTAGATTAGAATGTGAAATTATCTTATTTTGAATAATGCTCTAGGAATCTTTAGCTTTCACTTAAAGTTCCTAGTCAAAACCTTCAGCCAAGAGAAAACCTTCAAAACCTGTGTATTAACTTTTTTTTTTTTTCTTTTTTTCTTTTTTTCCCAGAAAACAGCAAGAAAAAGCTTAAAAAGCATATTTTCAGGAATGGTGAGCAGAATTGAGAAAAAGAATTCACCACTAATAAAACGAAGTCACCACTGAATTTTTGATTAAGAGGGAAAAACACATTTGGGATAGATAGACGTACACAGCCAATTCCTATGACTAGCAGGTCAGTTAGTTCATTCCTATTGCAAAAGCTAGGTAGCTGTGCTTTGTAGGAGTTACAGCCCCCATGACTGTAGTCATGAAATATAATGCATATTTTCATCTATCCAGAATCTACTTCTTGAGATATGTTAAAAAGAACAACCTGAACTATTTGCTTGGAATAAACAGTACGGTAGGCTTAGTACTCTATTTTTCTTGCTTCTTCTTTAGGGCATGGAAAATATTGGTTGATGGTGTTATAGAACAATTTAACTTCTTGTCTAATCATAAACATGTGACAGTCATTTTGGCAGATGCTGTATTGTATATGTGTGTGTTGTATATGCATTGGCAAAATGGAAAGTTTTGAAAGAATGAATTAAGAACAACCATGCTTTCTGGTAGGAACTTTTGGATAAATTACATGTGTTAAAATGTATGAAACTTTCAAGATCTGCAAACATTTTTTGTGAATAAGTCACCATAGCACATTAACCTTGAGTGTTATGAACCGATGAATAACAGTAAAGTGAAAGTGCCATTTATTTCTGCAATATACAACCACTAGCAGAAAGACTTCTGGTTATGAGTGAAGAACAAACTGCATATTTGACCCATGCCAATAAGCTTTAAATTCCATTACAATTCTTGATACATCAGTAAACTTGAATAAATATTAAAGGGCTGCTTAAGGGCAGGATAAGAAATTACGCAGAAGCATTTAATTTTCCATTCATAGAAACTTAATGCAATATTGTACTAACATGCTTAAAATAATAGTTACAGAGATGTTATCAATTTATTTATTTTTAAAATGAGGTATCAACATTTCTTTTGAGTTTTTATCTAAAACCTTCTAATTTTGCTCTTTTACAGTCACAATAATTCCACAAGTTAAAATAAATTAAGAAAAGGTAAAAAAACCCCCCAAAAACAACAACAACAAACTTTTTTATGCAATTACTTTTCGGTAGAAAAAAAAAAGGAAAATTAAATAGTTTTAATGGAGCATAGGAGATGTGGATAGATTATTTAAGTATTTACATAGCTGTGTAGCCTTTAGCAATATTTCAGTTACACAAAATGCCCTCTTCTAAAACTGGTTTTATTCTAAGAAGGCAAACTAAATTTGAAGTGTCAGGTATTTGTATTGTTAATTTAAAGAGCCACATTCCTTCAGTGACAAGACCAGGTAGAAAGAGTAATTGGGGGACTGATTAAAAGAAGGGTATAGTGTAAACAGAAATGAAACAGGGTTTTTTTAAGTAATTTTATAGTTCCCAAAATTTAGGGCCTCACCTGCAAAAGTAGGAAGATTATGTGAAATCTTTCTTCCCTAAGTAGAAATAACTAAGACAGATCTCTTTTTAAAAAGTGAACATTTAAAGAGTTAATACTACAGCTGATTTCCTAACACTTTTGAGGCATTTCTGTCTTTCTATAAAGACTGTATTTTCTACAACCCATTCTATCAATGTCCAGCTTACTGTGTGACACTAATAGCTTCTCATTATTTCTTGCTTTGCCTATTATTGTGTCATCTGAAAATTTAGTCATTGAGAGCTTCCTGTTTTTTGAGATAATCGAGAAAAAGTTGCATAACACCTGTCATGGTAACAACATCCACAGAAGGCCCCTGTGGATAATGGTGCTGTGTTTGATTAGAACTCACCCTGGACCAGTCATGTTTGGATTTGTCACTAAACTAATTGTTAATCTGCTGACTGTGTTCTGCTGATATTGGACATCATGTGGTTTTGAGTCAGAATTCCATGCTGTACTAAGTCAACCCACTTGCAGAATTATATAACATACATCTCTATATTTACAATTATTAGTTGTAGAAGGGTCCGTATTTATTACACAAATCCTTCTTTTTCACCAGTTTTCAATGAAACGTTTTGATAAAGATTAAACATTTCTATCACTCTTTAATTCTTCAGAGATTTGGATCTGTCAAATTTTTAGCTAAAATGAAGTGACCTAAATCACGCACTCCTTCAGTGCCACTGGCACAGAATTATTACTTTCCCTTTTCAAAGATTCTACACTAGCACCAGTTTCTCCATGGAAAGATTGGCAAATTTATTTTCCAAAGACACTTGAATGCTAAGTTGCTCACAGTTGTTTTAGAAAAAGGAGGTAAAGTACTTTGAATAAATTATTACTGAGCTTTGCATATAAAGTATACAGACACTTCACACTGCTGAAGAGCAATTGTATAAAAAGGAGGACACAGGATGGGATTTAGCTTCTTTCACCAGCACTGCAGAATCTCAGGCTATGAGAAATACTTAACACTCATAGTTAAAATAAAAACCACTAATAGTTAAAAATAATTCTAGACTTCCCTTGAGAAGTTGAGAAAATCCCACTGTCCCTTGGAACTATGTTTTCTGACTCTTAGAGCGGTACAAATTTGGATCAAGAGGCAAGGAAAATAACAGCTAAGTCATCTTCCACACACACCACCCCTGTCACAGTCAGTCAGAGCCCCCAGACTGCATGGAATAAAATTCCTCCTGCAGCTGCTTTGTTCTGCTTCCAGATCAGAGCAACTTATGGATTCAAGCAATGAAGGCACAGAAATAGAGATGCATATGAAGGCTTACACAGTACTCTGTGAATTTTGGTGGAACAAATGGAGCTAGAAAGTGAAAAGTGTTTTCATAGCCCTGTTATTGTACTGTTCTATGCTGAGGTTTTGAGATGATGCCTCAGTGTGCTTAATCCTATAAAAAACAGCACTCGTGACAAGGCTGAAAATGTATTAAATTGCAGAAGAGAAGAAGAACCGAAGCAAGGACATAATTTAACTAGCAATTCAAATGAAGGATTTGGTTTTTTTTCAAAACAAATGCATTCAATAATCTTGGAGATCTTTTCATTGGAGAAATATATCTGTTAAAATCTCTTTTTTAAAGTAATTCTAAGCAGTAAAAAAAATCATTCTTGTTTTCTATTCTGCACTGGGAATGTGATCAATTTTCCTACATTTGAAAAAATTAAAAGGTACCAAAGTAAAAAAAGAGACGCAAATCTTGAGGAGAATTTCAGCTTAGAGTAGGTGTTTTCAGGACAAAATTATCTGTCAAAAATATATGCTTCAGCATCTGCTATCCCTCTCTTTCCTCCAGACTGAGAATAATGTGGCTGGCCTAGTCAGGACCCTGCTGTGCCAACGCTTTCACAGCAGTAACTGAAGTGGGTGAACTATCACATTTTACTGTCTTGGTTTAAGGTGATACACTGGGTCTCAGAATTGTGCAAAAGAGGGGAAATTCATCATGAGGTGCATGTTGCTATGCTTTGGTTTAGCATTTAATATAATCCCATAAATCCAGGAACTGGAATTTTCCCTTACACTTGTAAAAAATGCTGGAATTAATTTAAGGATAAGTTCTACAGCATACATAAAGGAAGAAAAAAAGTCCTTGTACGTATACTGAGGTTTTGTGCATGCACAGTCAGTGTCTTCATTGACAGGCACATCACTGTTCTGAACATGAAAATGCATAAAATTCTTACTTTTGATGAGCAAAGAATTAATTCCCTTTTTACTAAATTGGAAAAGTTGAAGAAGATTGATTCTGCAGAATTTGTTTTTATTTTTCACTGAGTATTTTTGGCTCCCAGTTAATATTTCTCAAGAGAAATGTAATAGGAAGTAGACATGCACACACACAAGTCCACCTAAACTCTCAGTTTTGTACTCAGTAGTGGATTTAAATGATAGTTTTCAACTGTCACTGCTGTTTTTTCATTAAAAGGATGTCACCCTCGCACGATGGCTTTAGGACTGATTTAAAGGGTGCCATCTGCTTCTTCAGGACTATTACTCTATGCAGTACCTCCAATTTTCCTTGGAGGCTGCTCTATCTAAGGCTGCCTTGTGTATCTTACATAATCAGATGTTTTTGAAGACAGGATGGATACAGCTACAGATGGCAAGAACTGCACCTCTAAGAGAGGAATTCCCTGTGCTTTTCCAGACCTGGTAGTTAAATGTGTGCTATAGTATACATGTTAGTAGGCTACTGTAAATATAAATATACAGCAGATGGGGAAAGAGGGAGAACCATTTTGGGTAATAAGTTTATATAACTTGGAAATGTAAAGAGCACATCTGGTACAGATGAACAGCAATCAGGAAGTTATGACAGGGGAAAAGGGGAGAGAATGCTACAATAAATTGTGTTAAATGAGTTTTTCAAACAATGAAAGTTATGGCCCTGTGAGGCTGGGGAAGTGGTTTGTTCAAAGCATAAGGGAGGGTAGAATGAGCCCAAGCCAAAAAATCTACTTGGATCAAGATCCTGCTTAGTAAGTGTAATGAAAAGGTCATTCACAAACCACTACATTCCAAATGCAGATGAATATGTGGGTTACATTATCTGGAAGCTTCTAAAAAAACCTAAATGAAATACAGGTTATTTTTGGAGAAAAAAACTGGCAAAGGAGGAGGTTGGTGTATATATATGTTGTGAGAATGTTGTGTAAAATCTTTCCCACCATCGGGTCACATATTTCTATGGATTTTGATTCTTTTGGTTGAAATATTCTGGTTTATTGTTATTTGAAAAGCCTGTTTGCTTCTCTTGGATATGTATTTTATGTATTTCTTATTGGATATTTCATGCTTTTGCAGTATAAAAGGAAGGTGAAGTTTCCTGACATTAGTGGCCAAGCAAAGCAAAAAATTCAAAGCAAAACTATTGTAGTGCTGATAGCAACTACCAAAGCAAAAGCTTAGCTTAGATGACTGCCCCAAAGGTTTGCAGAACAGCAACAATAAAACTTTGTGGTCACCTTTTGCAGACAAAATCCAGCTTCTTCTGTTACAGTTACTTAATTTGTTGGCCTGTACTTTTAATTGAACAAGATGAACATTAGCAGTTGAATTAGCAATTTAAATATCAGAGCTTAAAGCTAAATTTGATGGCAGTTGATCACAAACATATAAGAAAATATTATTCTTTCAGAATAACTTTGCTTTTAGAGAACTAAAAAGAATACAAACAATACAAAGCAAATAGTCATCTTTCGAAGGACAGAAAACTGAAATAGGATCTTAGGGCATCAGTTCAGTCACAGTGTCAAAGCAAACATTTTAAATGATGGTGATAACACACAATAAAAAATTCACTCAGAAATTACCTATTTATGTGGTATGAGGCTCCGGGGAAAGAAGCAGGTGATCATAGAAAGAAGTGCATTGTAGTGTATAAGCCAAAGATGTCTGAGTTAAGGCTGAAAGACATTCAAATTCTGCCATTTCATGTATTATGGGCCCCTGATTTTATGACCATAACATTTAATAGAGGGATTTTTCTAGTAAAAAAGCAAATGAAACCCTTCTTTTCCATCCTCCCCTATTTCCCATTGAAATGCTACCCAGTGCCTATAGATCTGAATTCGAAAATTGTGAAAGAGCAAAGCCACAGCTGGAAGGAGAGGGAAACAGATGGTTTTTTCCCATTTAGGAAAATTGTCCCAATTAAAAGAAAGTATTCACCACAAATAAGGCTTAGAAGTTGAAATGTCACATTTTTCTTAGACTGAAAGTTAAGTGCAGATTCCTATTCAATTGAAACAGGCTTCTATATAATTTTGAAGTGTTTCTTTTTTTTTTCCAGATCATTTTAGTCTCTCAATCACAGTAGCTTGGATTTTCAAATGAGAGCTACAATAAACCCAAGATTTTCAATTTTGAAAAGGTCAGTGTGGGCATCTACCATTTTGAAGCTTTTTTCCCCAAACTTATTGCTTTGTGAGAACACTCTCAAAGCAAATCCTGTTGCCCTGAAAGATATTCAATCTCACAAATTTGCCTTTGTCAAGAAAACAAAACAGTAATGTCCAGCTAGGTCCTTGACATTCATAACATAGACCTCTTCTGTATCTGTTGCTATGCCCTATTATCTGCTTTTTGGTTTTCTCATCTCCAAGACCCATTCTTGTGTGGATTTCAAAGCTTTTGCTGGGAGCACAGCACTGCTGAGGGGCTGAACAGTCACAAAGGCTCTGCTTTTCCCTTTCTAAGCCTGAGCTCTTCAATCCCCAATTCCTCCAGCATCCTCCCTCTCTTTATCTTTTCTTCACCTTCCAGTCCCTGTAAAGTATCACATCATAATCTAATTGCATTAATGCCTTTTTCCTTCTCTCTTCATGGGATTCAGAGGTAGAAAAATAATAATAAGAAAAAGTGTTTTCTCTTTCAAATTCAGCGCCTTCATTGTATTAGGATCTAACAACACTGAGGTGTAATTCCAGGGGAAGTGCTGTTGGCCCCTGAAAAAGGCTCGTTTTCTCTCTGATCGTGGGTAGTTCTTCCTGCTGTCTGCACTGATACAAGGCATTTGTGAGCTGACTGAACATGCTTACAGCACATGAAAACTTGAGATATTTTTCCACCAAATTCTTAACAAGTGCATATTGAACTAGGATATTCTCTGTTGTACCTTTATATTAGGTTTCCTGGAAAAATCTCTACTGCAATCATTTCAGCACCTCTGTCCACATCTCAATGTCAAGTTTCAAGCCCTTTCAATAAGGCAGAGTTCCTTTTGTAATTTTTATCTGACTCTAAGGAGCAATAATATATAGGTAATATGTAAACCAAAGAACTAAAAAGTTATGCAGTAGATTTATGAATACCTACTCTCATGTATTAATCTGTACATTTTCTGTGAATGAATATATTTAACAACTCACATAACACTTACAGTACACCTAATCTCTCAGTGCACTTACTAATTTTAATATAGCACTGATGTTAACACCAATTTACTGAGTGAGAAAGGAGAGATTTACCTTGTTACAGATATCACATACATACCTTCCAACATAACTTGAAATAATTTTTCATTCAAGATCCTTCTGTAAAATGCAATGCATCACGTTATCACTCTGCTACACATTTCTGTACACCATTTCCCACAGAGCAGCTTTAACAACTGGAACTTTTTCAAACATGTAAGTGCCATCTTTTGTTGTCTAGCAAATTGACACATGGCATTTCCTCTGTATGAAATGCAAGTGTGGCCTGAAAACAGCTTCAGAGGCACTATCACTGACCAAGTGTTTTGGTGCTGTTTAATGTCCTGTGACACAGAGCTCGACTGCTCACCACACTCAGCAGTGTCCTTTCAGTCTCCATCGCTCTGTGGATTCACGTGGATAAGCCAGACCGGGAGGCATCTGAAATAATTTGAGAGAGATAAGTTGGGAGAGATGCCACTATATCTGCCTTTCCTACCTTCTCTTCTTTTGGGTGTTTTATAAGGATGTAACTTGGTATTATTTTCTCTGTCCTTTTATGCTCTTTTCATGAATATTTTACCATTCATTTCTAGTTAGGCTGGGAGAGAAGGTGAAAGGGGTGCTTTCTACCTGTCAGTGCACATAAAATACAGATGGGAAGGAGAGGGTAGAACCCCTCGGTGGTCCTAAGGGCTCTGTTGTTGACAGAACATGCCATTCAGGGCTCCCTGCTGCTATTACCAGCATCCTAAAGGTCTGCCACATGAACCCACAGATTCTCCAGAGACAGCTTCTCACAGGCTGACAGAAGAGTGGCGCCAGCTCATATATTATTTCATTGTTAAAGCACTGAGGCATTTGGGGGCTATGTGGAAAAGCAGGTCACTTGTTTTGGCAGGATGGAGAACAGTATGAAGATAGGCTGTGAAAAATGACATAAAAATCATTACTCACCTTTATCATAACTGAAAGCTTGGTAACTACTCCATCAGTCACCAGTATCTCAAATGCCTGCCTCCCTGAGATGAAGGGGATGATTCAGATTTTGCTTTTATGAATTATCCAGTCATCCAGACACTTACTTTAGTTTTATATTGGAACAAGAAAATCCCAGCTGATGCTTCCTGCATATACTTCTCTTTGCATACCTCTCGATGTTGCTGAACTCCTGCTCTGTTCGTCTATCTTTACAAAGTGTCCTTAACTGCAATTGATTTCACATTTGTTACTGAATTTGGTTTGCTAAGCCAGCAGCAAGCAAAGTTGAAACAAGTTGTCAGGTACTGTAGTCAGCATTACCAGCCCTAACGCAGAAGTAAAAAGTAAGATATAAGATGCCTGAAATAAGTGAGCTAAAGAAAAGTGGTAAAATCAGTCTTATCTATTACTTCACATGCATTTTACAGACTGCAATTCATCAATAACAGGAGCATTCTCAACATGCTGTAAATGTGCAAAGTACTTTATAAAGATACCTTCCTTATAAAGACTCATCCTCTAAATAATTTGATATTCAAGGATAAAATCTTTGCTGGAAATCATAGTGCAGAGATGGTGTGAATATAAACAGCTAAGGGATTGGTCCCAAGATTTTAAGAGGTTTGCAATTGCTTGCAATATGTGTGCCTGAATTTAACTTACATCTTTGATATTTAATTTGTTCATCACATGTGTAAGTAAAAAGAAAAAAAAAATGAAGAGGCATAAGGCATAATACAGGAGCTTAAGTCTTCATGGTGCTCCCACCTCCATCCAAGTAAACAAAGTGCAGCAGTGTGTTAATACAAAGCAGCAGGTGCCATCAGTGCAGCAGAGATTTAGTATAAGTAACAGAGTAAGGTCAGACCTGTTATAAAAAAAAAATTAATTCCTTCCATTATTATGCACTGATTCTTCTTTCTAAGAAAAACATGATTTTGCAGAAGAATAAACAACCTATATTCGCACTGCTCAATGACTCCTCAGCATTTCTCTGTCTCAGGGAGTGATTTATACACAACCACTCTGGGCATTTCTACCTTGCCATTCAAAGTTGTTTTCGATTTGATGGTTTGCTACTTGCATCTGTCTCCATGAAACATGGGTACCTAATAAAATAATTCTTCATAACAAGGTTTATATACAGCAATACCTGTATTTTGTCCTAGAACCCTAACTTGGATCTTTCTACAGGAACTCCCTATAGTTTAGTAACTGTTTTTCCAATAAAAGTGTTTTTTTTCTTCTAGCAGAAGAATTATGACATATTCCCTTGTGGGTATAGACATTAGTGGAGCCCTCATTCCTGATCCCAAGTGAATTCCAGCTATTCCTACTTAGTTCCATTACTGGATGATGCCCTTCCTGATTCTCAAGGAACTCATCCCAATATTTCTTTCTATTGATGAGACACACTGAGCTTTTTCTCTCGGGCTGTCTCAGGACAGTGATAAGGACACTACCTATATTATTCGAAATGTGATTTGTACACCACTACTTCACCCTTCATGTGCACATAATTCATACTTCCTTTTTAATCAGATAGAAATTCTGTACAGTTTATGCTCTTATGTAAATGCAGCATGGAAGGTATGTATAGAAGAGCTTCCACTAAAGCAAGTGCAGGCTTTTGAATAAAATATATTTCCATGTGTTATTTTGATCTCATCACTGAAGGTTTTTGTCTTGGTTTTGAAAGACANCATGTCCATGAGCCTTAATGGCCCATTAGCAGAAGATATCCCCCTGAAGGGAGGACGGGTGGTGAAAGAGATAAGAAACACTGCCCCACCTGGTTTTAACAGTTGGCCCATTATCAGAAGGCATCTTCCCCCCTCCCCCCAGACTTACAAGAGATAAAGAAAAACATCTCCCCAACTGCTTTCAGCAAATGAAATAGAATACACATTTTTGGTTCCATAACCTAAGACAGTTTTTTATTTTCTTTTATTTCACATTTCTCTCTTCTGAAAAGCAATACACAACCATGCTTGTTGAAATGTGAGAAGGAAGCTTTGATGAAAAGAAAGAGACAACTTTTCACTTACTCATTTTTTAAAAAATAAAAATCTGTTAGAGGTAAATTTTTGACTAAAGCTGAGGAGAAAAAGAAAAAAGGAATAAAAATTACCAAAGAGAGAAAGAAAAAAACCCTGATATTCTGGGGAAGTAAGTTATAAGGATATGTAAACCCACAGGTAGAACTCACCCCTCACCCAGACAATTTTTTGGGATATAGAGTCAACTTAATATTTAATAGGACCTATTTTACATGTCATATGTTGCATATCAAAAAAAGAAAAAAATCTATCTAATATTTTGCAAACAGCTAGGCTGTAAGAGTGGTCCAGGCATAGTTGTTGGTTTCAGTGTGTTGGTTTCAATGATTTATCTTTCATCTACTGTAATCAGAGTGTTTTCTCTGATATGACTAGTGTGGAGCCAGCCTTTCCTCTCCAACCCCACAGTGATGTGGAAGTGATTCACTTCCAGCAAGGAGCCGCTTGAACTGCACTGAAATCTGTGGTTAAGGACTTCTGTGCTAACTTTGAGCCCATGAAACACCAGTGTGGCTACAGACTTCAGAAGCACTTGAATTTTGAAGTAAAAGTTTTAAGAACGTCTTATTTTGTGATGGATTTTAATTTTCTTTCTTTTCTTCTTGCCCCCAAACAATCTAGAATAATATTATGGTCAGGAAATTGTATGGAAAAATGAATTCCTCACAATCCTTAATCTGAATTGCGTGACTAAAGACACAGGCTTGCAAACAAAGTAAATTTTTCTGGTACATGGCTGCAGAGACAGTATTTAGTACAGCCTCATTTGATTGATGATCTAATTTAGATTTTAATTGCTCTCCAATCAATTAGAAAGATAGGAGAAATATAAAGGCTGCTGTGAAAAATGTTTGCCTCTTTCCTTGGTTTTACTCAAGCAACAGTCTCTTGTGGGTTAGATTAATTGCCATGAGATTCCTCATATTTACACTTCGGCCCAGTGAATATTTCCACTGATCATTGTTCGTCTAGCTCCATCAGAACCAGAAGAGATACATGACTTTGTAACAGCCAGGGACTTGGTCTAATAAGAATAAGAAACCTCCTGACTCAGGTAACCTGCTCAATCAATGAAGTTTTTCATAGTCCTGAGCTTAAAAATAGCTTTCATTTGACTTCTAACAAAACTTACTTAAAGAATATTTTTCCTTTCAGTATTTTTTCCTTTCAATTCAAAGCACAACCCCACCAAAAAACAATCCCTTGGGACACTGGATTTCCAAAAGCTTAACTTTATCTGAGGAGCACACATATTTTTCCAATCTTTTTTCAACATGGTTCTTTGGGGGGAGGAAAATATATATATATATATATGAAATCTTTTTTGAGATTCTTTGTTGATTTTATTTTTTATTTTGTATGATTTTATACTAGTAAAATAATTCAGCTTGTCAAATATATGTCTTTCTCTAGGGTTGGTCATTTGAGACGACAAGCCCACTAAAAAAATTAACCTGAATTATTTCACGGTAAAAAATTAGCTTGGATTTTCTCTAAACCTTCTCCTCTTACCCTGATGTTTATGTATAGAAGAAAAATCAGCGTTAAATAAATTTGTTAAAAACATCCAAACAACTGACTAGTTTTTATGATAACTACTGGCCTCTACCGATGACATTGATAACTGCTGAGTTGTGCTGCACAGTTCTTTAATCTGTCATAACTGAAGGCTGATCTACTTTGGATTAATATGTAAGGGTTGCCTCTTTTGCAAAGTACGTTTTTAATCCATTGCTACTCAGATATTGTACGTTTTGCCTGATCACAGTGGCTTTCAATACACCCTGGAAATGAAGTGGCTGAAAAACGCAGCTCCTTTTTGCTTGTTGGTGGGCCATTCTACATATAATACTGATTTCTATTAATTTGCTCACTGCCTAATGTTCATTGAAAATGAAAAAAAGAAAAAAAATCAGGTAGGATAACAATCTCAGCTCTTCATTTACCCATGATGGGGCACTTGCAAGCCCCTCTGAGTCTTCTGCATCCACTTCTGTACTGGTACTTTACATTTTCTGTCCTTGTTCATCCTTGTCTATCCTGGGATATAGGATTGCTCACTCCCTGGCTCTGAATATTAGATCAGAGGCATTCATTCCTGAATTGCATACATGTGAAAGTGCCTGAGAATCTGGTGACATTTCGTGCTGGGTGCTCTACTGCTTTGCCCGTGGTGGGCATGGATATAAGCAGTTTCCCAAGAGGTTAGCAGATAATACAGCAGAGATGTCTGAGATTATTGACCACTCTGCTAAACACCCTTCTGATTTGGAGAAAGCATAGAAAGCAAAGAATTTTTCTTCTCACAGAAAAACTTCTTACCCCAAAGGGCTAAACACTCCTGAGGATTCAGTATTACCAAGCTAAATAACATGAGTGTTGAGAAATCAATTGGCTTTGTAGTGCACAGAATCTGTGGGATTAAGCAAGCTCTAAAACTGGAGTAAGGGAAAACTATGGGCTGGTTTCCTACCAATGGAACCCTGTTGTCAAATCAAGTTAGAATAATTTAGCAAAGAGAAAACTATGAGAGGCCTCCAAAATCTGCTCTTTCTTCTATGCTTAGAGAAGAAAGGTCTAGAGCCTGGACTTTTGAGCTCTGAAGGAAGGAGCATGAGGCACCCATAACCAGTTGGAGAGGCTAGAAAGCTCCTTTTTTCTTTCATCAAAAAATAATTTAAAAAATTGTCAACATGATTTAATGAAAAACTCCTGGCAGGAAAAATTCTCACACTCCAGTAATCTCAGCATTCAACAAATGCTTGCAAAATTTAGCTTTTCTGCTTTTGCAAACATGAGGACTGGTGATATGTGAATATCTGATGGGATAATTTGCAGAGGCATAATCTTCCCATGTGGTTATGGTTGCATGCACTCTGCATTTGTTTAGCTTACCCTAAACGCAGAAGGCTGGACGGCTCCAGAGGTAAAGATGTCTGGTCTCCCAAGAAACTGAAAGCTGAGTAGGACAATGGTGTTTCATTGGTTATGTGTAATCAGCCTCAGCAGATTTCTGAGGCACATTAATAATCAGAAAATTGCTGAGCCTCTACTTATGTTGACAGAGATGCAATTTATTCCAGCTTGCACAAACTTTCTGGTGTTGAATGCTTGTCCTTTGTTGCAGACAAAAGGGACCTCTTCAGCTCTGAAGTTATGGTAGTAGTAGCTATGTGTGGGATCTCCACCTAAACACTATTTCAAAGGCGAGCAAGACAGAGACAAAATAAACCATGGGTAGCTTTGTAGCTTGATTTCACCAAACTACCTCAGGGACCCAGGAGGCTCAATGTACCAATAATAGAACTGGTCCTGAACTTGGAATTCCAAACTGCAAGAGCCTACTTGCTGTGTTAAAAGAAAATAACCTTTGAAAAAAAGAAGGGAATGAGGAACACAGAAACACCTTTACAAGAGAAGAATGTCGCCTACACCCACTTCTTCACAACTTTCCTCTTGGAATTCTGCAGGTCTGAATTTACACAAGGATTAGTTCTATATTTTCTGTGGAAAAATTTATTTTGACTTCCTTGCCTTGCAACAGGTTGAGGTAGAACTGAAATTCAGCCAAGCAGTGTGTAAATTAATGAGTGGTGAGATCAGATATTGTAAGAAAAGTGGTTGGGAAAAGATCAACTTCACTAGGAAGTCATGGGACTGGAAAATACAAGGGAGAGGCAAAGTATCATCTTAAATTAGTATAGCTGTGGTATGGTAGTATAGAGTGAGGAAAAAAAAATATTAGTAAGAACAAGGGACTGATAAAGGACCAAATATTTTTACTTTCTTTGCTTACCTGTATCATTTACCACAATTAATTATTTTTCTTAGACTATGAACCTCAAACATAGTGTTCACCAACAATTTCTGTCTTTAAAGCCAATCATTGGGATGTTGCATAGCAAATAACCTAGTACAGGTGAGAGTTTCCTCTGTAGGTGACCCTGAGGCATGCTCTCTCTTTAGCAACTGCAATGCAAGCTACAGCTTCCAAGCTGGCATTTCCTTCTAGCTCTGTCCTCAAAAATGCATTTTCTCACAAGGACATGGGTCACTGTTAGAGAAAAATAATTATCATGTCCTTGTTGGCTAATAGCTAAATTAAGCATGCTTGTGCTGTGTCTGTGAAAATGGCTTAGTTATAAGCTGTTGCTCTCTGGGGAGGAGACATACTGTTTCTTAATGTTTTTAAAGCCCTACATGAATTTATGGTGCAGTGCTAATTATGGCTAATCAGTGTATCCTCTTAGTTTGGAGGCATTCACTGAATGATACTACAGACTCATGATGATAAGCTCTATGGCAATGAATCATAAATTTAATTGGCTGGCTGGGCCACCTCTAAGAATCCATTGATACTTAAAAATCCTTCAAATATGACAGTAAAACAAATGCTGGGAGGCTCTAAACCTCCCCTAGTCACACATGGAGTCTCTGAAGCCCTCCCTCATTTTGTATTTTGCTTGTGTTAACTTGCTTTCCATGTCTCTTATTTCCTTGCTGTCACCATGGCAAAGTCCTAACTTGGCTCACATTCATTCTCTCAGGAACAGTTATAACTGCATACCCATCTGCAAATGGTAGAGCCTGAGCCAGTCCTTTCAGCAGTTCTACCCTCACTTCTCTCAAGTAGTTTTAACAACTGAGAGCATCCCAGGGTGTTCTGGGTCTGTTGCTTGCCCTTTTCCTATGTTGTCTCATCTTTATTAGGAAAACAGCCTCCTTTCTGCAACAACTTGGTATTCAAAGTCTGAAAAGGAAACAGAAACATCATTACTGCTAGGATAACTTTCCTAGGCTGGCTAGGTGAGCCATTTGACCTCTTCTGTCAGTTCAGTGATCCTGAAGTAGACAGATAGTAAGAAGAGGTGATGAGGAACCTTGCGGCTGAATACTCCAGGTCTTATTTATTCTGTTAATGCTTTCACAGGAAAACCTTCTCTGACTTCAGTGGAAAAGGAGCCATAATACAGATTGAATAAGGAGTGATTAATTTCTTCAGAACTTGGCGTAGTCCTCACTTCCTTTTAATCCATGATTGTTATTTTTTCAGAAGCCCTAGATCCCATTTTGTTATATGTACAGCTGAGCGTACAGTAAACGTGACCTCTTATCTGGTGATGGATATGTCTTGAAGGCTAGCTGTAAGCAATGAGTAGTTTTTGCCTTTTTATGTGTTTTCACCTACTATTCACTCTGGAGACTGAGCGTGGATGCTCTAGCTGGATAACATGAGGAATGATGTGAGCAGCAACTCTTTTGATCTGGTAGGTGACTAATCTGCTCTCACATGAGCTCTCACATGAAAGAAAATGAAATTTCTCATCAGTAAGCAGAGAAAGTAGAGGGGTTTTTTTTTGAGTTTCAAGAAGGAAATTCAGCCCACAGTTATTGGCCCTGGGGCTGAGGTGGAGGCAGAATTTAGACCTATTGCAAAATAACAGTACACTGCTAAACAATGGTAAAACCAGCCTGTTATTTTATACTTGCTGCCTCAATCTACAATAAGAAAGTTTGTTTTCAGAGACACAAATAATACTTTACTGGAGAAGAGGCACAATATAGAAACAACTCTCCTGCCTCAGTTCTGCATTTGTAGAACAGAAGGGGTTTTTTTATGTGCTGGTTGCAGTAATCTATTTTAATTGAAATTGTAATTGTAAATGAAATTTATAGAGAAGTGTAAACTTCAGCTGAAATTGTTTTTCAAAATCTGTGTATGAGCCACAAGTGTGGAAGCACTAATTTCAGAACTACTAATGTTGCAAGGAAACAAATCATTCTGAAAGACAAGAGAAATGCAAAAGACCAAAACCAAAATCAAGCAAAACCCACCCAACCAACCAAAACACAGAAAAATCCCAAACAAACAAAAAAGGTAACGAATAATAAGCTGATTTCCAAAGTTCATGATGATGATCTTATTACTGTTTTTATATCCATTTACAACTAGCATTTGCATAGAGAATTTAAGTCCTTTCTTTAGAAACGTCTGAAATTTTTACTGAGCTTTCTCTAGGTGCCATCTTCTTTGGCGATAAGACCTGTTGTTTTCCTTCCATGTTGTAATCCCAACATCATATAGTCTTTCACCTAAAGGTGCAGCCACAAAGCAGAGCAGTATTTGCTGACTTTAGAAAGGGATTTTTCAATTTTTTCAGTCCTACGTTTCTCCTGACCTCCCTGCTAAGCAATCACAGCACTTATAAAGAAGATTTCTGCTTTACCACAATACCAAGATTTACTTCTGTGCCGCCTTTGTTAAGGCTTTAGGTGCTCATTTCACAGCAGCTGATGAGGATCAAGTACAGATTCAACAATTTCTTCCTCCTTCGTCCCTAGTGATGTTCATCTCTTCATATTTTCTGGCTATGACCTTGTTTTCCTTCACTGAAATGTAATGGAAATCCCTGTAGATAATTCCTCAACTATCAAACACCTACACTAACTGTCTTCTGATCTTATTTCTATAGCATTCAACAGTGGGTGGAGGCAGGCTAAAAATAAAATATAGAAAAAGATGCAAAGTTATAAATAGCACACAGAAATGGGGGGAGGGGATTGCAAGCTGCAATACTTGACTTCCACAGTTTCTGCACTGGAAACCTGTTTTTAAATTATATATTGGTTTTTACCTGTGCCACATATTTTCTGTACATTTTAGTCAAGGGTCTTAACCCAAATCTTCCACAGCTCATTACTACTTTTTCCTTTTACTGAGTGTCCAGTTGACACAAAAGCATCCTGCACAATCCCCAAACTTGAAGTTTCTGTTTTATATGATATCAAGAACAGAGAACCTTTTTTTCTTTTCTTTTTTCTTTTTTTTTTTTTTTCTGCTATAGAGGCACTTCCTGTGGTCATCATCTCAAAAGCCCTGATGTCTTTGCCAGATTATTAAGTGAGGAAGAATTCACTCATAATAATCACATTGTTGCCGTCCCTTTTCATGCCATAGGAGGCAGATATGATGGAAACCACAATGCAGGGAAAAACTGTTAACTGTTTGTATTGGCAGCCCCAAGGATTCATTCCTGTAATGTAGGAATCACATAATCAAGACTACAGTTTAGAAATACCAGCTGGTTGTCTAGACACTGCAGAAGATTTGTGCCATGCAGGAGTGCATACCATTTTTGAATGAAGTGCTGCTATGCTGGATAATAGTGGTGGGCAGCTACGTTGCTATTACTCTTCCTCCTGTGAGTTGCAAACCAGATGCAATCAACTTCTGTATTAATTATGGAGAGGATAAAGGAAAGAGGCAAGCTTATACTGGAAATGGCTATCACAGTTGTGCCAACAGGCACAAATGACTCTTGCTAGCTTCCAAGCAGCACTTTGTACTACAAATAACATTTAATTTCTTAAAAACTTTTGTAGTTAATTTAATAGGGTGGGGAAACTTCAAAGCTTCCTAGTAATTCAGGCAGACAAGATTGAGAATAATGTGCACTAAACAATTTTTCTTCTGGTTTTGGGATTACTTCTCACTCAGTTTGTTTTTACTTGACCTGGCCAAAGTGCAGAATGTAGAGTAAGTCCTTAGACATCTTCTATCATTGTGAAGTGCCTTCTTACTATAAGACCATAAAAGAAATTGCTCTTCTGCTCCTGCTTTGCTCTTAGTTTTGAAATGCTTGACACTGGACTGTGTGATTAATAACTTCATAATTAATTCATAATTACTGATATACTTAAGGCAGCAAATTCTTTCTGCTTATGGGCTTTCTTGTGGGCTCACAGAACATGCAGAAATATTTAGATACTGGAGTGTACATGCACAAGTCTGAGGCTGGTAAGCATAGTCAGTTCATAAAAAGTATTACTTGTTCTGTGCAATTTTGAGCTTTGATTCATGATATGCTATTAGTTTTCTATATTTAGACTGGAAATTAAGAGGCACTTTTCTGAGATTATCTTTAAGAAAACAGCTACAAACCTCATTAACAACACAAGGGTCTATTTCAAAAGAAAATAAGCAAGCCATCCACTTGGAGAGACTCTGCCTTCACCACCTTACCCCTCTTCAGAATTCTTCCCTAACTCATGCCTTCACAGCATTATTGCAATATTACCACATTTAGATTGTTTAAAGAGCTGTTTACAGGAAATCTCAAAGAAAATGCTCTTCTGGCTTTCACAATACAGGGAATCCCTCCTGGATCCATTGCATTAAGTGCTGTTAGAGCATTTAGAGAGTGTTCACATATATCTAAAAGTATATAGACATTCATAAAGACCCTCAAAATTTGAGTGGTTATGTAGTACTGAAAAACATTACTGAAGACGTCATTACAATGGTTGCTGTCTGTGGGTTATCTGCTTGTTTTTTAATTTGGCAATGCTTGTGAGAACTTTAAAAATGTTTTGATATGCATTGCCTTTGAATTATTCATTTTAATTAGTCACTGTTCTCCCTAAGTTGATCATGTGATATATCTGTTCTTTGGTTGTCTGGTTAAAATAGGAAAGAGAATGATGACAAATAATCATTATGAATACTACTGAGTTGACTGAAAATGATAAATATTTGATTAACATTTTAATATCTACTAAAAAAATTGAAATTCTTGTCACTATCACCACCAATTTCCATCTGTGTTTAATGATTTTCAGCTGCATTTAGTGTGGTTTGATCTGTAGTGTATCGGATAACATGAAACAGAGAAATGTGTCATGTTCCTCTAGTGTGAAACTGTGGATTAACAAAAGCTCATGCTAGAATTCGTCCTGAATCAAAACCTTCATAGCATTTCCACCAATACCCCGCAGTTAATTTTTTAATACCTTCTTTGACAGTTGGTATAACTTTACCTCACTGCAAGCCAATCTTGTGTTTCACTTTTACTATCATCATGATGCTAATCTGTGAAAATATTTACAAGGCTTTTCACATTTCTTTAATACTCTGCTGTGCCAGCATTATGTTCAATTTTGAATTTTTTTGGATGATAATATATGATTTTTTTCCACTTACACAAAAACAACTTTATTTTGTGCTTTCAGCACTAAGGGCACTAGCTCTCAATAGAGCAAGGTTCACATTACAGTTTATTCTCAGAACCTCACATCTGTGAGGGAAAACTTCCTTGTACATTTGCATACTTGTCACATCTGTATATATACGTATCTGGAGGAACATTTCAAGAGTCTCTTAGGGATATTTTTTACTTCCTGTTTTTTGCAAAACTTATTTTCTTCTGATGTAGGCATGGAAAAGTACTAGTGTATGGGACTTGAGCAGTTCTGTTTGCAGTATTCCTACAAAATGTGTATTAAAAGTATGAATTTTAACTCCAGTTTTAAAAGTGCATAGGATTAAATTTTGGTGCAGCTGAGTTAGGGAGATTTTTTCTGTGGATGGTTCAGGCTAATTTCCACTGTTGTATACTATTCTATTTTTTAAATTTGGAGAAAAATCAAGCAGTATGAAGGAGAATCAGGTTCTGATATCCATATCTGGAATGATCAATTCTTCAAATCTATTTCAACAACAACAACAAAAAAATTTCTGCAAAGAAAGAGAGGCAGATTCTGTTCACCAAAGCTCCATATATCTGAAAATATATCAACTCAGTCCCATAGGAGATTCACTTCTCCTTCCTCACTTTGCAGACTATAATCAGTTTGTCAGTGAACACATTCTTACTAGGACAGCCTTGGAGGAAACCAGAAAACAATATTCGAAGCTATCTGATTTTAGATTTTTGTTTTGAAGGGACATGAAGTGTGGTCACAGGCAAATTCTGCTAATGCAGAAAAGTTCAGATTTTGCATCTGGGCTGAGAGGAGTTTGAATCTTCCTGTTCCAATGCCACAGCAAATGACCAGGCTAACACCTTTAGTTTTAGAGGACCACTGAGACTCAGCAGTGAAATGACCAGTGAGGAAAGGCCTTTCCAGCAGCCATTCATCCTCCTTTGACCTGTGCATTGTGCAACAGCAGGACCCCAGTTCAAAGCTGAAGGTTATTCCTTCCAAATGGACCTTTGGCAAATACAGAGGCTGGACTTCTGTGGCTTCTGACCTTTCAAAAGAATACCTGGGGAAGATGAAGAGAGCAGGATTATGTAGTTTTTCTACTAGATGAATTTATTATCATTCTGGACTCAGCTAGGGCACATAATGTGCTCTTATTTGTAGGCAATCATGGAGTTCCTAGGAATAGAGTTGGAGTAGGAACTGGACAAAGATCTAGGGGAGTCCTGGACTCAGATCAGCAAACTGGATTTCAGGTGATTTATGTTTTGAAATGCATGTCCTGGATAACCTTTGGAAAAAGCATAATTTCTTCTAATTGTAGTTCTTGGTCTTCACTGTGGGGCGCTATTTCCTTTTTTATGTGCATATGTCTTCAACTATTTGTCAAAACCATAAAGGTATAAGCTTCATTGGAGGTTCCCTGTGTTTTTTTTTTTACTCTGTCCTACTCATGGGATCAGGCTCCTGAAGACAGGGGTTGCCTGCTATGGATTATCAGGAATCATGGGTTCTGTGCTTGTGTAATGAAAAATAACACCTTTTCAAGGAGTCCACCAAGCCAGTTTTGGCCTTAACCTGATCTGAATTTGAAGTCAGCTCCTCAAAAAACCAATCATCTATAAAATTCTCATCTATAAATGCTTCCATGTTAACAATTAAATGAAAATTCTTCAATCCAATACAAGCCCTTTCTGTTCTCTTTCTCCTCTTTTCCTGCACACACACAGGCATACACATACATGCACACCATCTCTCTTCAGACTCTGTTCTGGTGAATTAACTGCAACTTTTCACTGGAGACAGGAAAAAGCCAGATAGACAAAATTGATTTCAATTGAGTGATAGTAGAGTAAAAATGCAGTGAGTCAGGAAGTGAATCAGAAAGTACAGATTTGATGGACAAAGAAAGGTACAACAAATGAATGTTGTACATTGTATTTAGAGTGATGACTTTCTAAAGAACTTGTTGTCAAAATCATAGAAGAACTACAAATAGAGAAAACTCAGCAGAACAAGGAGAAAAGTATACTATTCATCACCAGTCCTATATTACTGAGTTTCCTAAAATATATATATTATAGTTAATAATGTATGTATATAATTCATATTTTGATTATGCCATATCCATTTTTCTTTTTTGTACTTTTTAAGATTTAAAAAAATTTAATAATTACATTATGGATAGACACTAGCACAACGGACCTCTGGCTCTAATTCTGAGATCCAGGACTCACTAGATGTGTGATTGGGCCAACTGTAGTCATCTGGTGATTCACTTTGTTTACAAAGAAGGATAGAGCAGAACCACATCAAAAAGATGCATTAGGAGAGTTCATTTTGCATTTATTAAGGGGCTTGAGATTCTGGTATGAATGGTGATGTAAGTTCAAAATGTCATTATCCCAGTAAAAGTGAACACATTTTTAGAAGTTGGTGGGAACTGTCATTGTGATTATTTAGTATCAGGAAAAAAACAACCACCTTCCAAAATTAAATAATTGTCCTTAGGATATTTATAGTTTAGTGTCTCCTCCTTCACCCCTTTTTACCCAACAACAGTGCTGGCTCTATAATTTATGTGCTCCAAAATGCTTCTACTGCCCTGTAACCTTAGAACACCAACTCGGTAAGGAAAAAAACACTTGGTACAATGACAAAGTACCCAGTGAAGGGAAACAGAGGTTTTCTGTGCCTGCCATCTTTCCCACTTTGTGGGAATATGTACACCAAAAAGCCAAACCCCAAAAGTAAAAAGGTAAATAAAAAATAACTACCCTAAAGAACCTCTCATCACTGAACCTAAGGTCTGACAGCCTCTATCAACAGTGTCAGAAGCTGTTTTTCATAAGGTTTTTTATTAATCCGTGGTCATTCATGTCATGAAAATATGATAAACAAACTGGTATATGGTTGTTGGGGTGGGGGCTTGCTTCACCTAGCTTGAAAAGAATTAAAAATAGCAATAGGGATGTGGAGGAGGAAATTTGTTAACTTGGACTTTCACCAGACATCAGAGTAAATTGTCATGATTTCACCAGTATCTTAACACTCGCCTTCACATATCTGTGGCATTCACAAGGGGCTGCTTTTCTAATCTCAGTTTATAAACTTGTCAACTACCAGCACTGTGGTTTACAAGAAATGCTTAAGAAAAACAAATGCAAATATTATGCCTTGTGTCCTTAATAATCTCCTGTTAATGTGCAGATGGAGCTCATTGAGTAGGAGCTGTTATGGGTGAGTTGGGAACAGCTGTCTGGCCTTGCTATGGCTTTAGACTGCAGCCTGCAGGACCCAGATGTGGTGGCTAAAGGACTGTGAATTACACAATCACAGGCAGCATGTGAGTTAAAAGAGTTTCAGAAATTGCTCTTTTGCAGCACACAAGAGGATGTGAGGAAGTGTGAAGGTGTAAATTAAAGAAGCCTTCTATATTAACCTGCACCTGAGCCAAGTAAAACGAGCCAGCTTTAGACTCCTTCACACTCACTTAGGCTCAGTTGCACCCACTTACCACTGTTAAACTTGCACTTTCTTGACCAATGTAATAAATATGTGATGTACCCCCTGACAGAGCAGACTACTTTCCTCAAAGGAGCAGTCAGCATCCACCAATTCCAGAGGCTGAATTTGCTCATATGTAGTTTAAGAATGTGTGTTTTTCGCCCGAGACAAAAGGTGTGTTGTAAGAATACCCTGCCCGACACTTTCTAAAGCTGCTGTGCACTGCTGTGCTGGCTGAGGTGAGCTGAGTTAATGTTTGCCTCCAGTGC
Source organism: Rhadina sibilatrix (assembly GCA_013400275.1). NCBI lineage: Eukaryota > Metazoa > Chordata > Aves > Passeriformes > Phylloscopidae > Rhadina > Rhadina sibilatrix. The sequence continues at coordinate 594,432 of VWYO01015880.1, forward strand.
CATCATGACACTTTGTGTGTGTGAGGAAGATAGAGCCTGATGCTGGATTGAGATCAGGTCCTATTCACCTTATACTGCCAGTGACTAGAGGAGATATGCACACAGTCTATTCTAGAGATATCTCTTTTTTGTAGGGCAGCATCAGAAGGCAAAGCAGATCTGACCAGGTAATTGCATCAGGCAGTGAGGGGCTGCTTTTGCTTTCATACCAAAACCCACCCCAGTGGGTTGTGTTCACCCTCCAGCTTGATGACTACCAGCTTGACCACAACAATTTATTACAAAGAACACGAATCTGGCTCAAATAATCTATTTCTGTTTTAAAATGAACAACAAAGAGAAGAGGAGTGAAGTTTCAGAGGAGAGAAGTGGAGTTAATGTTAGATTTTTATTGATCTATAATTTTTTTTTATGAGTAGCTTTGTACTCAGATGAACACAAGAAGGACAAAACATTGCCTTTTCTTTGTCAGGAAATAGGAACTGGTTTGTAAAACAGGCCCAGGGAAGAAGTGACATCACTTGTACCCAATCTCCTCTTGAGGCTGACAACACTAAGCCTGGTTTACAAGTCTAGCTCAGCTCCTCAAGGCATGGGTAATGCAACTTTAATCAGCCTGTACGTGATTTGGTCCCAAAAGTCTTTCTTGGTGCTTACATCTTACGCTTCTGAGGCGCTTTGAAACTTCATTTGGTGCCAATCCCTGTTTCCAGGAAGAGAACCAGAGGGTTCCGGGGGAGATGTTTGTAATATGCTGCAATAAACAAAACCATAAGGTGCATGAACTACTTCAAGAGAGATGAATTAGTTAGTAGGATCTTCTGAGAAAAGTTCACATCTACTTCATTACCTTGCCTTTTATGTGTATGTAGATGACACTTCAAACTGTTCCACTTTTTCTTTCCCTCTCCCCTGATTGCCTTGAAAGAGTGCACTTGTGCAAAAAGACTGATGGCATTTTCTCAGATGGGTTAGTGAGAAGCTATGAAGAGTGACTTTCAAGAATGACTTTCTATCCCTTAGCTCATGTAATTGCACAGTTCAAATGAATTACTTTGAGTTGATGCTGACAGAGAAAAAGGAAAATCCAGTCAGAAAGTAGACAGTGGGTGGCACTTGAGTCCAACAGGAATTTCTCTGAGGAAATTGCACTTGGCAGGCTGTTTCCTGTACTCTACAGGCCTGTGTGAATAAGGTGGTTTCCCTGTTTTAGGACAGCAATATTGAAATTAAGAAAGTAATGCTAGACACCTGCACCTCCCACATCTCAGGAAAAAAACACAGGTGAAAACAGTGGAGCAGAGCAGATGTTAAATAGGTGAAATTACTCCCTCTGAAATACAATAATGTATGCATATATTGTTTTTGCTACACTGGGTTATGGGCACCCTTGTCATCCCAGACACAAATTGAATGGGATAAGGTCTAGTGCAAGACAGGTAAATGGATTAGGACTTGCACCTCTACCTGATCACCTTTTTCTTTCACCTTTGCTTGGCTGAGGAACAGGAACGAAAAATCATGGTTTGAATAGCTTAACACCAATCATTAAAGCCCTGTACAGGCATTAAACATTCACATTTTCCATGGAGATGAAAAAAAAAAGTTGCTGGCCTTTACCCAAACTCTTCTCCCCTGTTTGCCTTGTGGATTTGTTATTAAAATCTTATTTTAAACAACGCGCCTGAAAGGTGAAATGGTACAGAAATTACACACCCTTCCTGAAGAACACAATGAGTTTATAATGATCCATCCTAGCAGTAATAACCTGTTCCTGCTCTCATTTACCTGAGCATTCTTAACACTGTTAAAATGATGTTGACTCTAAGAGGTATAAAAAGAAAGAAAAAATGGGGAAACACAATTAAGAATATAAGAAAGCAGAAAAGACTAAAGCAAAAAGGAAAATATTTTAGGTGACTAAGATGTTCAGATTAATTATTTGTAAATGAAAAAAAGTGTAAATTCAAAAAAAGTCCTTCTATATGGGGGAATTTTTGTTACTCTTTTTCTTAAGGAAAAGCTTTTTAAATGTCCTTTTTAGGTAAATTTCTCATGCACCATGATTCTTTAGATTTATAACAAAGTTCCTAATGGCTATTTCAGGAGAGGAGAAAATGAGGATGTGGGTAGTCTGCTGAAGAGGTGAGATATAAAAAAAAAGGTAAGGTCTTCAAGGTGGTCAAAATTGAATGCAAATATAACATATTGTGATTAAAACCCTGTACATACTAAATTTAATTCTGCCATAGCCAACTGGAGATACTAAGCAGAAGTTAATCAAGATCAGACTCACCCACAACTCTTTAATTTGCTGGTTAGTGCTGTTGATTTTGCTGAAGAGCTCGTTCAACTGTAGGGACCATGTGTGTTGTGCAAATGCCACTTGGGGGCTTTAAATGAAAAGGAGAAGAAGCAGGACTTGAGGGCCACTTCATTTTTCACATTTCCAGCCTGTTCAGAGACCCATGAAGCTCTCTGAGAAGTGCTCTTGAGAAGCACATGTGCTGCCTAGGCTGATCTGAGTGTTTCAGCTCGGGGGAACACTGTCATCCATCTTATATTCACTAAGATAATTTTGTGCTTTTTGGTTTTTTTCAATGTGTATGTTTTATCAGTTTTTTGTTTCTTTTGTTTGAGAACTAAGCTTTATCTGATGCCATTTCATGCTTAGAAACATTATTTTTTTTTCTTTTTTTGGTCTGCTTTACTTTTCATTTCCATTTTCTTCTGCATGTTTGCATTTTGCCTGAAACAGATGCATCTAAATCCATTCATAGCAGGAAATGATGTGAAGTTTAAATCACTGAAAACATCGTCATTGTTTTCAGGTAATTTCCAATTCAGCAAAAAGGATAGACCAAGACTGGGGAACTGATAGTCTGTTTATAAATGTCTTATCAATAACAATTCTGTCATGGTTTAATTATTGATCTGTAAGATAACAAAAACTGTTTAATTGGATGTCTTAATAATTTCTTCAGAAAATAAAATATATCACATTTATTTTGCTCAGTTAACTGATCTTATATTTGGGAGGTATTTCTTTAGATGGCCAAGGAATGTGAGCATTAACAGAAGACAAACACACAAGGAAATTTAATTCAGGAGACGAAGTTTTCTTTCTTATTGCTAAATAAATATTAATGGGGATGAAATACAAAATTCATAGCTTGGTAGCATTTTTTCAATATTTTCATTTTTCTTAATGATTTCTATGTGGAGGGTCCTGAAAGTCTTTATTAAACAAACAAACAAACAAACAAACAAACAAACAAACCCCCTCCCTATTCCAGTATTGCGCTTGCAAAACAATTTCTGTGAGCTGGCAAAAGTTCAAGAGTGACATTTAACTTTAGAATTTTTAATTAAAAGACAGAGGCTTTTGTAAGTAAGTACAGGGCCCCAGAGTTTGCCATGAACACAATAATTAATTTTGGGGAAAGATTTCCAAGTTTATTACCTATGAAACCACTGTAACAGATTTTTTTCAGTAGTTTTAGATCCTGTCTCCTCTTCAAATTAACCAAAATATTTTTAAGCTGTAAACATGTGTTGTTTTTCTACATTTTCATCGTGACCTCCTGATGCCAAATTTTTTATATAAGAGAAATTGAGAGATAGTGAGAGTAGTAGTTAACTTCTCCATATGTCATTTGTCACCAAAAAGATAGGATAGAACTAAACACTCCTACACATTCTTTAGTTATTCTGGACTGCTGTAATATGGCTTATTTTTTTTTTTTTTTTCAAGTGTTGAAAGTAGCGTATATACTTTAGATACTGAAAGTGTAGCTTCATTAAATTATATGTCATACTTGGAACTTTCAGAGAAAAATCAAAGGTGTGGACTTTTTTAACAAAAAAAAGCTTTGCCAACTTTGCTCTTACAAAGCTTCATAGTGAGCTATATAATATCACTAATATCTTCACTTTAATTTAAACCACATTAGGATTAAGTGATAAGGAAATAGGCAGCTGAAGCATATTCTTGTTATGAGTCAGTCTGAAGATCTATCTCAATTAATGTCGCCTCCAACTTGTTGAGAATGTAAGAACTGGTCAAATATATGTCATCTTTAAACAATATTCACCTTTGTTGTTTCATGAGTTAACCTCTTTCGAACTTTGCTATCTCAGCTTCCTTAGTCTGATCCAGTAAGGAGTCACTCAGCAAAGAATGGTAGCTTCAGTCATTTATAAATTCAAGTATCTGTAATTTGTCTTTTTAGGAGTAAATTGTAATGTAATGTAATTTGTACTCTTTTTAGGAGTACTGCCTGCATTCTGCATTTTGCTTTGTTTAGCCACCTTCTCTTAATGTTGCATTAGAAGAAAATGCCACTTTCAGAAATATGGTTTTTAAAGCGGTTTTTAAAGCAGTTTTCAGCTGGAAAACCTGCTCATATGCATAAATTGTACAAGTGAAAAATTTATTATAAGAAAATATCCCACTTTTATATTCTTGATTCTTAAAAAAATAATTCATAATTCTGCAGTTAATTTCATTGTTAATTTCTAATGAAGCATTTAAACTCAGCAGAGAAATGCAGACAAGAGAAGGCTTTTGTTCATAAAATATTTTAAAAGATATAATTATTTCATTCTTGCTTCCTGACTCTATAATTTCCTCATCCTCAGGAGTCTACAGTGAAATAATTATGTGTCATTTGGAGTACTGACATTTTGCTCATACTTTTTAATTTGGAAAAGCAAGTAGTGTTTGGTGCTTACTAGCTCAAATAGGTGCAGGAAGGAAACTTAAGTAAGTATTAAGTAAGTTTAATTAGAAACAAAAGATAAGAGGGATATGGTTTCACTTGAGCCCACAATATAAATGGAAAAATAGAGACAGTGTTGGTTACAGAAAAATAAAACAAAATAAGGAAAACCATAGTTTGAAAAGGTTGCCTTTTTCTATTGAAGTAAATAAAACAGTGAGAAACAACTCTCTTGATCCTCTGAGATTCTAACATTTAACCTCTAAATTGGGAAAGCAAAAGCATTTGCATGCACATTAAAGGATGGCGATTCTTTGCATAGTGTTAGGAGGGTAAACTTGCTCTTCTGAATTCAGCTCTTATCTCTGTTTGTAGGTGTTCATGACCACAGGCATCTCCTTTCATCTCATTCTTAACCTGGAAGTGAGGGGCTGTGATGACTAATACCACCACAGATATACTCTTTAAAGCAACAGATGAATCAGTTTAGTTCAGTTTAGCCATCTAGATTTCCTCCATAGTTAGTGAAGAGATAGATATCTCCAGAAGCAATTAATTTTATTTACCTTTGAAACCTTCCTAATGTGGAAATAGTCACAGAGTGATTTCCTATAGCAGAAGCATATTCCATATCTTTAAACAAAATTTNTAAGACATAAAATAATTCTAAAAAACAGTTACAGACATGCAAGATCTTGTCCAAAACAGTATTTGAGGACATTCATCTTGCAAACCAAAAACTATTAAAAATAGATACCTCACTTATTGCACTGCCAAGTTTTCACTTTTTTCTGGGGCTACTGTCAAGTGTGTCAAATGGAAGCTAATTGACAATCCAATAGAAAATGTTGAATGACTCTTTTGTAACCTCTTCCTTCCAGAAACCTCAAGGATCTAGTAAGATTTTGAAACCTGAAACCCCTTATCTATATTCTGATGGCATTTGGTCATATAGACACTTTCTCAGTTCTAGTCAACTGCCTAATACAGGATTTTCACCCAGAATAGAAAAGCAATTTTGATGACAAAGTCAAATGAGAAATGATCGAGTATTGGACCTCCTTTGTTTATACAAAATTTGATTATGCTGCTTTTGTGCTGTGGTCAATGAATTCAGGATGCCAGATTTGGCTGACTTTTTTGGACTACACAACATCCTGTGATGCTATAAGAACACTACCATTTCATCAGTTTCCACTGGACAGCCCAACATTAGCAAAATCAAAATTTGCCCTTTCTTTGCTAATGCTAAAAAAATAAGCAAACCCAAAACCAAACCGACCAACAAACAAACAAAAACCCGAAACAGAACTTCCCTCCCTGCTTATAACAAGCAATGAGTCTGACTCTGGTCCTGACTTTTGTTCTCTTCAAGGTGTAACATACACACTGGAGTGCTGGTGGTCTGCTGAGAATCCAAGAATTGAGGAGTGGAGTGGAGGAATCCAAGAGTGGAGACTGATTCGGGTTTCTGACTTGATGAAATTTTATCCCAGATTGTTTTGATAGAGATGGAAAGAAATGCAGATTTTTGCAGGTACTACCTTTGGTTTATTAAATAAACCATTTAGTAAAAACTAAGAAAGAGACAATTCAAGAAGTGAACAAGACAGAAGTGGGATTTTCAGCTATGATGGAAAAAGAAGAAAGAGAAGCAGCTGGCAAGAAAAGTGAAAGGCTTGATTTGTCAGTTAATTTCAAAAATTGCCTTTCCAAAGAAGTCATGTTGTCTGTAAATCATATACATCCTCGTAGCGAAACATCAGGGAATTACGTCCATCTTTCAAATACTGCATTTCAGCTGAGAGCCTGAAAAGGATNGGACCTTGCCAGTGCATGTTGAATGCCTCAGTGGCGTATATGGACCTCAAGCTGATAAGTGCTAATTTTGAAAACCTTTCTTTTCTTTCAAAAGTTGCAGTAAAGAAAAAACTTGATGGGTGTTTCCCTTCCCAGGCCTACCCCCCCACC
>VWYO01015880.1:601309-713367 GCA_013400275.1 Rhadina sibilatrix
ATTAGCAAAATCAAAATTTGCCCTTTCTTTGCTAATGCTAAAAAAATAAGCAAACCCAAAACCAAACCGACCAACAAACAAACAAAAGCCTGAAACAGAACTTCCCTCCCTGCTTATAACAAGCAATGAGTCTGACTCTGGTCCTGACTTTTGTTCTCTTCAAGGTGTAACATACACACTGGAGTGCTGGTGGTCTGCTGAGAATCCAAGAATTGAGGAGTGGAGTGGAGGAATCCAAGAGTGGAGACTGATTCGGGTTTCTGACTTGATGAAATTTTATCCCAGATTGTTTTGATAGAGATGGAAAGAAATGCAGATTTTTGCAGGTACTACCTTTGGTTTATTAAATAAACCATTTAGTAAAAACTAAGAAAGAGACAATTCAAGAAGTGAACAAGACAGAAGTGGGATTTTCAGCTATGATGGAAAAAGAAGAAAGAGAAGCAGCTGGCAAGAAAAGTGAAAGGCTTGATTTGTCAGTTAATTTCAAAAATTGCCTTTCCAAAGAAGTCATGTTGTCTGTAAATCATATACATCCTCGTAGCGAAACATCAGGGAATTACGTCCATCTTTCAAATACTGCATTTCAGCTGAGAGCCTGAAAAGGATTTCACAAATAATGGACTAAATTTTCATAGTCTGAAAGGACAAGATTTAAAATCCCTTAAGAAGTCCATTTTTGCTTGCTTTCTATGAGTAAAAAAAACCAAAAAAAACCCAAAACAACAACCTGCCAATCTAAGGGAATCCAACTGAATTAGCAAGACCTTTGCAGTGCAAGGAAGCATGAGATGTATTATCATGCCTGTGACTTATAGTTGAGCTAAATTTTGACACACCTAGAACTTTAATAAATGTAAATGAAAATAACTAGATACTGTACTGTTTGGATCCTGTTTTCCTTCCTGATAGTTTAAAAGAATTCCTATAGCAAAAAGTTCAATTAAATCTTTGATATATAATAATAATAAATATGTTCATATGCTACATATCAACTATTTTTATATGGTTTTTCATTTGACAATATTTTTTATTTTTCCCATAATTTTCAGCTTCTGTGATGTTCTGTTCAACATTTGATATCAACCATTTTTTACTATGAATTAAAAATGCTAAGTGTCAGAACAGAGCTAATGTTAAAGTCCTCAGTCTCAGGGCCAGACTAACATGAACCTGTTTGCTATTTATGAGCAAAATCTTTTGTTGTTGACTGTTTCAAATGCCAGAGCTCTTTTAAATACCACTAACATTGCCAAAGCCTCATTTAAACATGTATTAGCAAGGTAATCCTTCAATCATAAACTTGCCACTAAGACATAAAGGGGATGATTACTGACATTCTGTGCCCTTTTCAGAACTACCCAAGGGAAAAAATATGATGAATATCCTGGGCTCACAGTGACCCCAGCCTCTTGATAAGAAAGCAAAGGAAAATAAACCAAAATTATGCCAGCAACCATTTCCCTTCTTGTTCACTTTTGACTTGACTTTAGACAACTGGCAAAAGAGTTGCCCCCACAAAGTGTCTTTGTTCAGGGAGCTGTAGTTCTTATTAGTTTGATCTTTGTGGGGGGAAGCAAAAATAGTAGAGTATGATGTCTAGTTTAAGTCTTGGTCAATGTTTATGATACTGGGAGGAGATCATTCTTATCAATTTCAGAATGCTCAAACTTGCAATTCCCCCTTCCCAGACTCATGCACAGCTAAATAAGGAGCACAACTAATTGCCTGTTCAATGTCTGATCTACTACAACAGTACCACAGGCATCAGCATGTCCTGCTGAGATGTTAAGAAATAATGGCTATTGCAGTACCAAATTCAATATGATTTAAAAAAAAAAAAAAAAATCAATAAATGCACCCCATATATCAAAAATGTATCTGAATGAACCCTGAAAATCAGCTAAACTTATATGACAAGCTGATAAATTCATTTGCAATAACTCTATAACTATTTATTCTGAATTCATCAGAACCTTCTCTTTCCTGCTTGCTTACCGGTTCAACTTTACAATGATGCATCCTTTCATTTGGAGTTTAAAAAATATCCTCAAGATGGCCACTGAAAAATGATGTGAAATTGGAATATTTCCTGTCACCACAAAAACTTTGAAAATGCATATTAAAAACTCTCACCCCACCTGGAAAGCCAGACAGTTATTCTTACTGTCAAGGACTCTGGTCAAAAAAATCAAGTAACTTGAGAGTTACCTCCTAGGACTTGTTTGCACAAGGATGAGCTGGGTCAGACATGGAGCTCCTGAGTCTGGGGAACTGAAATCATCATGTCTCTGAGCAGCAGGTGTTCTCAGCATGTGCAAGGAGGACAAACACCGTGAAGATGTGACAGTGGTGCTTGCAGTTCAGTGTTGTGTGTAGTCCAGGTCTCCTTGCTGCATGCTCCCACCTGCAGTGGGAACCCAGCTGGCCAAAGTCAGAAGTAGGAACTGGCCAAACTCACTCTGAGGCTGAGGTACTCCTGGCATCCTGCCTGATGGGTGTACTCAGGGTGGCTGAGTAACACTGAGGCAGTGCAGAAGGAGGAGAAATGCCATTTTACAAGAGGCAAAATGTCTCCATGAAAAATGAACCTACTAAATCCCACTTGATAATTTGGTAGCTGAAGGGTTATATTACTTTCTCGCTCTGCTTTGCTGCTTGTCTCTGTAAGCAGCTTTCTGTGTGCTAGGGGACCATTTCACCATTAGAGTAAATCCCCTGGAACTGCACAAGTTACCTCAGGGAAAGATTTGGCACCATGATCAGTGGCAAGCTGTAGCTGTGTGTAGTGCTCTGTACCTTTCTGTAGTATGGAAAGCCTTCTAACTTCCCTGAGGGGATGGTTGAAGCTTTAGTCCAGGTGTTCACATAGTCCAGATTCCTCAGTGTTCACAGCAGTTCTCTGTGAAACTCTGTTTTCTGCCTCCTTTTATTTCAGCTATTTTGCTGCCTGTGAAAGTCCCCTGCACCAACTGGTTTATAAAAGAAATATGTATAGGAAATGGATAAACTTTAAAATCACATTCTGATCTTGGAAACATTAGTGTAAGTATGACTTTATGAATGTAGCAATGCTGAATAATGTAACTGAATTTGTATTGCTTAAAATGACATCTACAGTTAAATTTTTGAACTTTTTTTTTTCCCTTTACTCTCATCCTCCTGAGCCAGTTATTCCCTTTAGGAGTACTGCAGGAACATGGGACTCCACAGCTACTAGGAGCCAACTAAATCAAAATGTCCACTTATCTGTAGCCTGCAATAGATCTAGACATGTGCCCAGAAACCAGCTGCCACTAAAGGCAAACAGCTCAGAAATATATTTCTTGCAGCAAGAGGGAATCTGGCAGAAACTACACTGTGCTTGTCATGTAAGAGTACAAGCAGAAGAAAGTTAAAAAGCTAAAATCATGATTGGGTTATAGGTTAAAAATACTCAAAATATTACTGAATATATACATGCTTTTATCTCCACACTGAGGAGGTCAGTGATCCATGATATATTTGCGATCACCAATTTCTGTCTTCGTGGAAAGTGGTAAAGAGTTAGGTAGGGAAGAAAGGGGAAGGCAAATATTTAGTCACTTCAAAATGAAATTTGTGACTTTTTTTTTTTTCTATTTTTTTCTGAGCAATGATTGCAGCTGACTTCACCCTAAATCTATGGGACAAACTACTTGGGACATATGGAGCCATGGTGGGTAACATCTTATGCTTTAAAATATTTCCCCTAAAATCTATATGATAAAGCATATACAAAGTGGAAAAAGTCATGGAATCTGACTAGTTCAGTTTTTTGAGTCTTTTTTAAAAAATAATTCTAGGATAAAATAATAACAATAAAAACAAGAACAATAATAATAGGAATGAAATAATAGTAACAATAATAATAATAAGGAATAATAGGGAATAATAGGATTTTCAGATAGTTAAGATTTAAATCCAGATTTAGGAAGCCCTCAGTTTTGGTCAGCTACATCCTATGCAGTATGCAGTCTACCTTTTATACCATTTTCACATACATTTGCAGGACCATGCATAATGGTGCACAATGCATGTAAAAATAGTTTACACCCAGTCACCAGTGATGCAATAATTAATTATACTCTTTCATTAGAATCTCCCAAACTTTAAGAAAATTTTAACTGGTCTCACGATTTTCACACTGTAGCTTGGAAATCTGTCACTGGAATTCATGCCTCTCCCAGAATTATATCCCCTTTTTTGTATCCAATTGGATTATTTCCTGTTCTCTCAATGCAGTAGCAGCTGGAGCCACTCCTGGCGGCTGCACCCTGCACTTCACACAGCTGCCTCCATGGCTTTTATTAATGTTTTCCATTTCTCATCCTGTTCTCTCACTGATGACTCTGGCAAAAGAGAGGCTCTCTCTATTGCAGTAAAAAGTAACACAATCCTAAACACCCATCTCAAAATAGATGAGAGGCTTTGTGGCTCAGATGCAGGAAAGCAAAATCCGTGCCTACTGCTGCATGTTCATACGCCTCAGAATAGGCTGCAGGTTAGAAGGCAACAAGAGCGCTTTGTTTCTATCGTTATTTTTTAAAAGTCCAGCAGGTTAATAAGAATTCCCATGCTCAGTGGTACCTTGCCAGAAAGCTACTTGTAGGGCCACTGCCTCCCTGCAGGTGTCACTGCCCTCTCGAGTACTGAGCCTCCGGACGGCGGGCGCTGATTGAGCCATCAATAAATCCAAATCAGGTCGGCGTGTGCAGAGTCTAATAGCTGATTTCATTACACCGAAGTGACAAGGCGTAAGCTGTCTGGGTTGAGGAATGGGATTGATTTCACCAAGGGAAGCAAAACCAAATGTAATATTAATCAATAATCCAAGACAAATCACTGTGAGCCTATTAACTTGATTTTTAATTCTGAGGAACAATTTGTCGTTAGTTGGAATTCTGGACTGGTTATTTTCTTACAAGTGGTGCATTTCAGGAAGACCTACTTTGAGTTCACAATTATTCTTTTAGAGGCAGAAGTTTGTAAACGAAGACACAAACAAATCCATTCATAATTAGTCTTCCTCTCTTTCAGGACAGTAACCATGACTAATGGTAACCATTTCTTGAGTCCATTTAGTTAATGGAATCATACTATTGGTTTTGTTTTATAAAATTTTTAAAATTTATTTCAGCTGCAACAGTCTATCAGGCAGTAAATGTCATACCACGCATCTTTGAAGTGCTTTTCTTTGAGATGAGATGGAATAATTGGAAAGGTTTTGGCCCCTTTAAAGGGGACACATTTTATATTCAAATGTTCATTTATAGTGTTTGCATAAATTGGTCATTTTGACATCTATAAATTATCTCTAAAGCCATAGGTGGCTGAGGTTCTTCCTGGAATATGGGTTTTTCCCTGGAAGATTTCCTCTAAAATTCTTATTATCTGCAAATGCCCTTTGAAAACCTCAATTATATTAAGGAATCAGAAATTCTGAGGCATGGTGGAATACAGAAAAAGGGCTGGGTTTGTACATCAAACAGTATCTTTAACAGGCTGGTTACAGAAGACAGAGATTTTTTACTGTTTTTTCTTGATATAATTTCCAAAATTTACTTTTCTGTGCCACATGGGAAATCCCAAGGATTAGACAAAGTGTAACACCATCTTCAATTATAGCAAAGATTCAGCATGTGGAGGGGTTAGCAGTGCTGCAGAGAAGAAAAACACTGAACAGAGGGAGATGGGCCTCCTTTGTTGGAGCTTTACTGTCATAAAAAAATTAAGGAAAAATGTGGTTGTTTTTTATGCTGGTCATTGAAAGGCAATGAAATGAGGTAAGTTATGGCTTGTATTCTTCTACAGTTGCTGCTGCTATAGCAGCTTTATAAGTAAGGGGCACTTTCCTTTTGCCTCAGGTTTCCAAATGTCCACTGAAAAAATAGAGAAGGTAAAGGTGGGGGGTGGTTAAAGATGGGAGGGAGGTCATACCAGATACATTTTTGTGTATGTCAGAGTGTGGGGCACACATAGTGGACTAAATATATTCTTGATAAGGTTATCTTTCAAAATAAGAGAATTACAGGTCTCCTCTGTGTGTGTTTGTTTTTATGGCTCCCAGAGTCCAATTCCTGTGGTGTTCATGATGCAGCACAGCCATTTACTGTCTCTTAGATGGTAAGGTTTTTGCAGTGATAACTGTGACCTGTCAAAAGGTTCAGCTAAAACCCTGCTGAAAGTGGTGACTACGAGTTTGGCTGCAGAGAGATGACTGAGATTAGGAGATTTTGCCCCAAATTTCAAGAGTGCTCTTGGCAGGAAATGTTGGACAGCACAAGAGATTGAAAGAACTAAAGACTGTGGTGCTATTTGGAGGTTTACTTTCACAATCTTATTAAAAATAAAAAAATACAATAAATCTAAAACATAAGTTAATAAAAATTTAAAAAGAGCATAAAGTCCAATTACTTCCAATTTTCTCTGCAAATGTAAATGTATTTCATTTAGTATCTCTCAAAAGCTCTACTCAGATGCAAGATGTACATTGTTGGTGGTTTGGTTTTCTTCTGCACTCAAAAGCTCATGAAACTTTTCACCACTTATGAGAGTCATACAAGAGCCAAATAGAGAGCTCTGTGGTTTTTTTGTTTTTCTGTCTTTTTCTGTAACAGTAGAAACCCTCAGGAGCTGGGACCTGAGGCTGTCTGCAGTTCTCAGAGAGGAAATTATCATCAAGTGATGCTCCTAGGGGGCAAGGAGAGCACCCTGGGATACTGAGGATTTTCTCTGAATTAACTTTTGAGACATTGGGTATCTTTGTGGATTTTCTGTTTTGCTTGTTTGAATCTTTCATGACTCCAAAACTGGATGTCCCATATTTCTCTTGCCTGTATCGATCTCCCCCTCAGCAGATGTTCAGTTCCCATTAGTCATACTATTGCCTTCAACTGCAGGGTTTTTTTTTTGGGAATTGCTGTCTTCTCTGTCCTTCTGTTCAAGGAGAAGTCTGAAACTTTTTTTGTTCTCCAGTTTTACAGAAGAACTTAAAGCTCCAGCACTTCTCTCTTACTATAATAGCATTATAGGGTAATCTAAGATTTAGGAGCTACAGTCCAAGGCTTGTAGTTTGCACATAATTCTTGAATTTTCTGTAAAGGCTTGAAAAATAAGCTTGCTATGTGGGCATTCATCTTTTCTTTCTCCACCAGTAATGAAGTCTGTTTGAAGAGCAGTCCAGTGATTCAACAGTGGACTGTAATGAGCTTTTCTGGGCTTGAGGAACTGAGACTAAGAGGTGCAGTAAAGTGGAGGAACATGGATGGTAAGTTACTAGACTGGTTACTCTGTAGTTTAAAAAGATTGTAGGGAGATTGAATCCCAGAAGAGGAAAAGCTACTGTTTCTCATCCCTTACAATATTCCAGGAGGTGTTCTAAAGCTGCCCGTAAGTCTAGGTACAGCTTTCATTCAACAAGAGAAGCTGCAAGCACAGCTCTGGCTACACGCAGGGACTTCTTTTGAGGACTTCAGTGTCCCATGGGACTGGTAGTAGTTAAGTAAGCTATTACTTTAGTGGTGGCTGGCTTCATATGAGCAGGTTCAACGTCCCTAAGCACAGCCTGCCTATGAACTTCCACATGGGCAGCCTGGCAGCTAGTGAGAACACAAGGGATATGAAAGATATGCAAAGCCTCTCACTGCATGAATCAGTGGCCACTGCATGTAATCCCCCACTGAAATTCATGGCTGCTTTTGTTATGCAACCAGCTCTTAAGAACAGAGACCTGAACAAACAAAATTATGCTTCACGTAAACCAACAACTAAACAAAACACACAAAAAAACCCCCAAACAAAACTAAACACCAAAACAAAACAAAACAAAAAACCCAAACAAACAAAAAACCCAACCCAAAAAAAAAAAAAATAAAACCACAAAAAAAAAAAAAAAAAAAAAACCCAAAAAACCCACAAACAAAAACAAAAAACCACCCAACCAACCAAGGAACTGTCAGTTAGGATTTTTCATTTTTTTTTTTCAGATTGCAGAAAACAGTGCCTTGGCACTTCTCCTAAAGGATGACATACCAGTTTTCTGCTGGGACATATATAATACATAAAGTAAATGTTGTCTTGCTTTAAAGAAAAAAAAAAATATGTTGGATGTTACTTTAAAAATTAATTAACCATCTAATTTTAACACCAGTCTCCAAATTTCAGACTGTGGGAGCACAGCTGATGTCATCTAATTTCATGTAATTTGCAGCATAAAACCCCAAGCTAGTCACCATTTGCAAGGAAAAGAAATAGTTGTTAGCTCCTGTTTGACTTATTTCAGAGGTTTGCATTGCATTACTTTGGATATTTACATGCTGGTGTAGGCAGTTCATTGCAGGATCTACCATCTCTAATTAATACAAGACTAAAAAGCTCCTAATCATAGGCACTATGCAAAGGGTGCCTTCTTCACAGACTCTTGTTTTTTGAAGGTCTCCCAATGCATTCCTTTCTGCAGTTTGCATTGGTTTGTTCACTTGTTGACCACCTTGAACATAAGCAGAAAGCTCAATCATGTTTGCATTCTAGCTCCTCTGAATGCAAACTAAAACCCAAACCTCAGCAGAGTTTCTGTCATGACCATCAAGGAAAACAGTATTACATCAGATTAATTTTAATAATTCTTTTCAACAAGGACAGAGAAATCATTCTGTAGCCTCCTTGGAAAACTATTAAAGTAATAAAGAAAATGTTAAAACCAAATAATCAAAGCAGGGCTTTAAGTTTGTGAAATCACTACAATTAGGACAAATACAGAAAACTATAATGGGTTTCTCTTTTTCCTCCTCAATTATGTTAATGAGTTAAGATGGGCTTTTAACTAATGAAAGCATGGGATTGTTCAAACATTCATAATTAATTAGATGAGTATAGCTGAAGATACACATGTACTTAGAAATTGGAAGAAGAATTTTGTTTTGAATATGACTATTAAATTTCAAAGTGTTGATGACAACAAAAAGAAACATCCCAGTAATCATTCCCCACAATATGGTTAAATATAAAGACACAAAATTTTTCTTTGTGGAGAAGAACAAATTTTTAATTGTGAATATAAAGACATACTAAAACAAATATCTTGGAATTTTATAATAGTCTTGAAGGTGTTTGTATGTAAGAGAGGGATTTTTTTCTTGCATTCACAAATTTAACAAGGTAAATTAGTGGAAGGAAGCAACTAAAGATGAATATTAGGATATTTTTTCTTTTGCATTGGGGTCACATAGGGTGTGAGACAGTCTCTGAAAGGAGGTAAAAAAGCTAGGCTTTTCAAATTGAGCTCAGTAAAACAACAGAGTGAACATATAGCGGGAATCACTGCCTCACTGCCTCAAAGAGTGTACAGGTACAGATGAGTGAGGCATAGAAGCACGTAGTACCTATCTTGCCTCTATTATCCTTTCTTTCCCAGTCTTTCATCAATAATAATAATAATAATAATAATAATAATAATAATAAAAGAAAATAGGGACTGGTGATATTTTTGGTGCTTAATTAAAAGTTTAATGGGTCTCCAAATGCAAGATTCAAGTGTCTATCTTTGCTAAGCTTTCTTAAGTTCAACTCAGAATTTTGAACAGTGAGAGAGCTGTCACAAATGCTTTTGTAATAACTCTGCGATGCCCTAATCACTAAGGCGGCCTTAGTCCCAGAATACGTCAGATAATTTTTGTGGGTGGCTCTCATTCATGTTATCTTGGAAAGACACCATTATGCCAGCCTTGGCTGGTAGAAGCTCAGTCAAATCACCTCTCAACCTGCCCTTTATTATCAAGAGATCAGGAGCTGGAAAGGAATAACAGTGTAGGTGCCGAAGTAGATGTCTGACATACAGCTATGCTAGGAAGAAGAGAACAAGAACAAAGAATAACCTCAGGTCCACAATTCAGGCACACTAAGCAAGTCCTGTTCCCTGACATTTTGCAATCTGCTTTGTCTTTTTCACCTGTGGAAGGAGATTGTGAAGTATCCATAATGTCAGATGAGAATTCTGTATTCCTTTAATACAAAAAGGGACTGGCTCTCTACACACCCAGAGAGAAAAAGGGCTTTATCAGGTCAGATCAAAAATAGCCTAATCCTGGATTCATTCTATTACAATGGACAATAGCAGAAATGATAGAAAAGTGAATAAAAAAAGGAGATGCAAATAGCAATAATTTGCCTAGATCTTCCAAGCAATAAGCAACAGTCAATCCCTGGACTCTCAAACCAAACTAAAACGAAAACTTCTACATATTCAGACTCTACACAGGAATCAGATTGTTTTTTTAAACTCTAAGGCAGTGGGATTCAGAGCTGAAATGGACTCAGGAGCACTGTAAGATGTTTGACAACCAGGAACTATGGTTGCAGTTTAGCCCACATGTTTAAAATTAATGCACACTGCTATTTTTTTAATAGCCCATCAGCATGTGCAGACAAGAGAAGCCAAGCCAACAAATTAGTAGATTGTCTCTTAGGAGAACATTTCAGTAATTTTTAATTTTTTGTGTTTGTTTCAGCCTTTTAAAAGTATTTAATACATATTTCTTTTCCTCTTCTCTCTTTCATATCTCTTTTTTGAACCTTTAAATGTAGTTACTGAAACACTACATTCAGTAACACCTCTAGGTAATTGCCTCCTGTGACAATCTGCTGTGTTTCTAGCCAATGACTACAATTTCCATTGTTGCATTTCTCCTACTGTTCACTTTTCAGTGTTGGATGCACTGACCAACTTGTCCACATAGACCTGTGTGACTCCACAGCCCAGTTTTCCTTTGGGAGAGGAGGGGATAGGAGAGTACTATTCAAGCTGCTGTGCAGGAAAGATCTTCGTTCATCTCAAGAGAAATAAAATAAGCTGGAATGGAATGGGAATTTGCTTTACAAATTCACTCTATGAGAGGCGAACTGACTTAGCAAATAAAGGCTTTCACCTCTAAGTCACCAGTTTGAGGTCAGTTTCTGGTGCATGTCAATAGAAACTTAAAAGCTTTACCACCCTGTGACTTCTCTGCAGTTTCAAATTTAAAGAAATGACAGTCTCAGGCTAGCTACTCATAAACACCATCACTGCTGTCACTGCTAATTGGGCACTTGCTGGAAGCATTGGCAGAGCAGCAAAAAGACTGAATGAGCCATTGACATTGAACTCACCTCTCATTGCTGCATGTTCAGGGAGGCTCTTTGCTCCTGGCTTTGTGCTGGCTGTGCGTCGGTAAAGGTAGACCTTGTAGAGTCTCTTTCTGCCTTCTTATCTTGGTTTGGGAAACCAGCTCTTTAAAAATTGTGTTTACCATTTATAACTAATATATCACCATCACTTAACATAATTTTGAGGAGGTAATCATCAAAGAGCAATGGGTAGGAACTATGGGAAAATTTTGGTTTAATGTCAAGAAAAACATTTTGAGAACAATACACTGTGTTTTTACTAACCTGTGTTTGACACAGTCTGGCTGACAAACTAGACATACCCAAAAATATCTAAGGCTTGAAGGAAGGCCTTTTGAAGCAAGGCTTACTTCCATAAACTGTATGAACAAAGATGAACCTCTGTAGCATGTTTTGCTAACTTTCCCCCATAAAGAGTCTTCTGTCTGCTGTTTTCCTCTAATTACAATCTAAAGCGATCAGCACTCCTATTACCAAGAAAAAAAAAACAGGTAATTTTTTTCATTATGTATATCATTGCATATTATATTTTTTTCATATTAGAGACAGAAGAAAGTTTAGATTTTCAAAATCCAGGATTGGATAGACCACCTCTGTCTTTTAACATTCTATACTCTATTGCTAGAAGAATTTATTTTACAAACACTTCTATTACTCAGTGAAATTGGTTCCTCAGGACAGGAAAAATCTTCTTCAGGAAGATTTTTTCCTGAAGAAATTTTTCTTCAGGAAAAAAAAAGTATATAAGACTCAAAGTCACATTTAAACCTTAAAGTTCCTGATCACTCAACACTAAATCAGGGGTTTTATAACAAACTCAGAAAAATTGATAACCAAATTTTTTTCTGAATTAAAGGCCTCAGCAAACAGAAAACATCCTCAGGTCCTATGCTCTTGCATTTGAGAAGACATTTCACTCAACTGCAGTCTTCATATTCCTAAATTTTTTCACACAGAAATTCCTGTAGAGAGTCTGTTCTGACCATAGTTTTGTGGGAGGTGGGCTGGGAAGAGAAATAAAAAAGACCCAAAAAATGAAGGATTATTGTTAGGAGAGAGACTCAGTGAAAAGTTTACTTTGTGACTTCTAAAAGGGGTTTAAACAGGACATCAGCACTAAATTGTGCAGGATAGAATGGAATAAAGAGTTGACTGACACTCAATCTGCTGAACTGGTATGACCAAAGTGCTGTCTTCAGCTTTCAGTCTGTCCTGGACAGAGATAAATAGGGCGGAAGAACAAATGTGTGTCATCCTCATGTGTGTGTCTGACAATTCAGTTTATTAATTTAGGGCAGTGGGGGGTGGCCTTGCAGTTCTATGACTCCCTGTATATTACAGTCTCTGAGGAGTTGGTTCTTGTTCTGCCAGCCCTGAGAAGCCACCAAAATTACCAGCAGAGAGACAGAGCAGACCACTTACAAAAAAAATTCTTGGTTTATCTGTAGTAGTCATCTATTCTGTCAAAATGCAACTGAACTGAGCTTTTGAAGGTATATTATGTACTGAAGTCTATGGGACCCACTAAGATGCATCCCAGAGGCCTGAAGGAATTGGCTGATATAGTTGCCAAGCCACTCTCCATAATATTTTAAAAGTCATGGAAGACAGGCAAAATCCCAGGTGACTGAAAAAAACCCAAACAATGCACCCATCTTTAAAAAGGTAGAGAGGAGGACCCTGGGAACCACTGATCTGTCAGCATCATCTCTATGCTAGGGAAAATCACGGAACAAATTCTCCTAGAAGCTGTGCTTAGGCACAAGGAAGACAGCTAGGTGATTTGGGACAGCCCAGCACAGCTTCACCAAGGGCATGTCTTGTCTGACCAACCCAGTGGCCTTCTCTGAGTGGAGTGGCTATGTCAGGGGACAGGGGAAGGGTTACAGATGGCATTTATCTGGACTTCTGTAAAGCCTTGGGCATGGTGCCCCACAAACGCCTTTTCTCTAAATTGGAAAGGGATGAATTTGATGAGTTGACTGTAAGATGCATAAATTTGCTGGGGAGTCAAAGCCAGAGGGTTTTGGTCAACAGCTCAGTGCTCGATGGACACTGCTGACAAGTGGTTCCTCTTAGGGGTCCATATTAGAACCAATGTTATTTAATAGCCTTAATAATGACACAGACAAAGGGATCAAGTACAGCCTCAGCAGATTTGCAGATGACACCAAGATTCGTGGTGTGATTCCCACACTCTGAAGGACAGGATGTCATCCAGAGGGACCTGAACAAGCTCAAGAAGTAGGTCCATGGGAACATCATAAGGTTTAACAAGACCAGTGCAAAGTGCTGCACCTGGGTGACGGCAACCCCCTGTACCATCACAACCTGGGGATGAACAGATTGGAGAAGCCGAGCTGAAAAGGACTTGGGGATGCTGATGGAGGAGAGGCTGAACTTGGCCCAGCCATGTGCACTCACAGTCCAGAAAGACAAACATGTCCTGGGCTGCATCCAAGGCAGTGTGGCCAGCAGCGTGAGGGATGGGATTCTGCCCCTCTCCCCCCTCTGATGAGATCCCACCTGCAGTGCTGCATCCAGCTCTGGGGTCCCCAGCATAGGATGGACACTGACCTGTTGAAATGAGTNCTGACGTGTGCAAATGAGTCCAGAGAAGGGCCACTGAGATGATCAGAGGGCTGGAGCATCTCTCCTATGGGGACAGGCTGAGAGTTGAATTTGGTCAGCCTGGAAAAGAGGTGGCTCTGGAGTACCCTCATTGCAGCCTTCCAGTACCTGAAGGGAGACCAAGGATAGAGACTTTTTACAAGGACCTGTAACAGCAGAACAAGGGGGGAATGGATTCAAACTACAAGAAAGTAGGTTCAGATTAGGTATTTGATAGAAACTTTTTTCTGTGAGGGTGGTGAGACACTGGAACAGGTTGACCAGAGAAGTCATGGATGCCCCATTCTTTGAGGTGTTCAAAGGCTAAGCTTCATGGAGCTCTGACCAGCTGTGTCTAGTGAAAGGTCTCCTTCCCCATGGTAGATGATCTTTAAGAGACCTTCCAACCCAAATCATTCTATAATTCTATTCTATTAAACTATGATTTTTGGGTTTAGGCATCTTCCTGGTATTTACACTTGCATGCTTAAGTTCTTGTCCAGAGCTAAATCCTTTTCATGGCATTACCTTTGCAAGCTGTTATTTCTAACAAAAGCTATTTATGCTGTATCAACTATTGTCTAATAAGATAATACATATTCTACCAGATGGATTTTTTGTTGATCTTGGGATAAGCACAAATATGTTGATAATTGCTCAAACTGAGACTGTTTTTTCTGTATATTTTGGCATGTAGGAGGTTCACAGACCTTTTCCATTGTTGTTACTGTCTAGAGTAAACAGAAGCTAATGCACTGGTGATATATAGCACACAACCACGCGAGAAAAAAACAAAAGGCTAATTTATACTGAACTTGCAGACTATGCCATGAGTAGGAATTTGGCATCCTGTCTCACACAGTCAGAGAGAATAGTTCTTTTTCCAAGATTAATAGACAAAATTCAAGAAGGTGATCATTCCTGCACAGAAGCCAAATGGACTCTATATAATTTGCAGATCTTTTATCAAAATCATAAAAAAAAATCCTTTTCAGTCATGATAGAAATATTTTTTTCTGAGTTAGAACTCCCATCATATCTCTTCTTTTCCTTGGTTTATGGTCAGCCTCTGGGATTCAGTATCACAGGAATTCAGCAGATCATATATGGTGGAGGAAATTTTAAATGCTGCATTATGTGGGCTGACAGAGGCAATCATCTTCTTCAACATATTCTTACTTCAATAGCATACTTCACTAAGACTAGTAACACTTTACTCTCAATTGCTCAGTGTGTTCTAGAAAAAAAAATTCCTGGAAATTAATTTTGAGAACAGGATATAGCTTTGGCCATTTAAAAATAAAAATTAATGTATGATCAATTTTGAGTCAGTGTAGGTTGACATTTTGAATCTCTGGATAGCAGGAATCAGCTGTTAAGAAATGCAGCAGATACTTAAGTTCCTTGCATAAACACTAGGCTTCCCACTGTGTTTAAAGCTGTGTTCTCAAAATTTTGATACCTCTCTACATGATTTTTTCTCAAGTTGAGAGCACCCAGATGAGTTTTCTCTTGATCTTGTCCTTTGGAAACCAGCCTTAGGGGAAAATATCTCCTTTATCACAGGGTGTGTTTGCCCTCAGCTCTGTGGGATGTTACCTTCTGTTGGGACTGGATGGATGACAGGGAGCTTCAGTCTTCTCTGCACCTTTTAGCTCTTTAGATACCCATCCATAAGAAATTTCTGGTTTATGTGATATATACATGTATATATGCCTCACATAATGGGTCCTGCCCATGAGCAGGAATTTTAAGTACTGTGTCAAATTTAGTCAGGTTGTTAATAAGCTCACAATTCTATCAGTTTTTATGCAAGTATTTTATCACAAAACCTTGTAAAATATATATTTCCGCCCTTTGAAAGGGTTTGATACTTTTATTTTGTAATGAAGAAGAGATTTTGTCATAGTAAATCTCTGTCAAAGAAGAGGGAAGCCCTTAATACTGGAGTCTAATTTTCTGCTCAAAATCCTCTCTCAGACTGGTTTGCATTAGTAGAGGTAAAGATTTTTCTCTGTTTTGACACGGCACCCTCACTTAACCTGCAGTACGAGTGAAGTGGCAGTCAGATCACTCTTCAGTGTGAATATTAATGAGAACGTTCATAATAATCCTTCCCTTTGACAGTGGAACAGGAGCTAAAGTCCAACAGCAGGATCAAACAGGGTGGCATGGTACATGCATCAAACCATCTGGCTAATGCATAGCTCAAGGAAATGAGCCAAAACATTTCAGTCAAAACTCTTCACTGGAACAGTAATAGCCCATGAGTTCCTTTTCCCTAAAAACCCTAGAGGCAGAACAAAATATCCTGTCAAAATACATCAGTGCAGTGGAGCAAGAAAAACAAAAACTTCAGACAGTGCATTTGACCATGTGAAGGTGTTTGTTTATTCCACAAAGAATTTTTTTCTACTCTGCATTTTGCTCCCTCTCCCTCACCTGCCTTCTTTCTTTTACCTTCACACAAACTCTATGTCTGGCTTTAACGGCCATTAATTTATTGAATTAAAACTATGTTTCATCTAAAAACAGTGTTTGTTACAAAACTTCCCATTTTTTTGTAGTTCATTGTTGTGTGACTAACTCAGTTACTGAACTGACTCCTATAATTTCCCTAATCTGTGGCAAAGCAAAAGGCAGGTTTCTAAAGACTTGACTGCTAAAGACATCTTCCTGGATCCTGAGGCTTAAATATGAATCCAAATACTTTTTTATTATTATATATGATTCCGCAGCACCGATATTGGTCATGATACTAGTACATCTTTGGTAGAGAAGCATGCTGTTCTTGGTATTAATAACTGAACTTCCTCTTACTTAGCCACATTGCCATGCCCCAAAAAGCCCAGATAATGAGTTTCCAGCCCATTCTAAGATGCAATACTATTGGACATAAATAAGATGGTAATAGGAGATAGACAGAGGTCAGCAGCCAACAGAGCTCCCAATGGCATTAAAGTCCCTAAAAATGTTAAATGTACAGTTCTACACGCAGATCTCAATGTTTGTTAACACAGGAGTGTTTCCAAATAGGACACATTTGATGGCTTTTTAACACATTAGGTGACAGAGGCCAAATGCACTGGACTTTCACTGTTGCAAATCTAACCACAAAGGATGAACCTGCAAATTCCCTTCTTTCTCCTAATCACTAACATGCACAGACTGTCATACTGAAATGGTATAACAGGTTAATACAGAAATACACTGAAGAAATGTCATTTTTAGTGTTCAAGTTTGGAATGGCTGGTGCAGGTCAAATTCAGGGAGGTAGCATATAAAAAAAAACACACTGAGAGGAAAATCTGAATATTCAGATTGTACCTGAAATGGGAAAGAATAAAGCCAAGTTTATCTCAAACCCAGTCTGTCCTGTTACCAGGAGGAATTTTGCAGTATTGTTATCTTTTAAGTACTAGGAGCAAACTGGAAAACTTTCCAAGACAGGCATATGACTACACAACTAATTGCCACGTGCTGCTGTATGATGCAAGAGAGATTTACCTGAGACCTGCAATGACCCATCAAATCATATGACAATATGATGTAAAGGGAAACTGACTATGCATCTGGGAGCCATAGAGCTCCTGCTTGGGTCAATTTGAAGGCAGGAATAGGTGATTTAATATTTTGCTGGAGTTGGTCTCTGAGAATATTTTTTTTTCCCCAAAACAGAAGTATCTATAAGATCTTTACAGTTGTAAATAGAATTCTGCTGGTGAATCAATTCTGCCCACATTTTGAAGACTGTCCTTAAATTTTAGCATAAAAATCTCCACCCAAGTAACACTGTCTTGTTTAAAATCAGAAGTTGTTTTAAAGTTCATTGAAGTATTTTTATTGTTAGAATATCTCAAGCAGCTTTTTGAAACAACTAAAAACCAGAGATTTGTTTGGAGGAAATTTCTATCCACCTGTCTTGGGTTGTGGAGCCAGGGGTGTGTATTCTATTTCATTTGTTGAGAGCAGTTGGGGAGAAGTTTGTCTCTTGTAACTCTGGGAGGAGGGGAGGTGGATGCCTTCTGATAATGGGCCAACTGTTGAAACCAGGTAGGGCATTGTTTCTTATCTCTTTCACTACAGGTCCTCCCTCCAGAGGGATATTTTCTGCTAATGGACCATTAACACCTCCCCAAACTAACACATCCACATTCCATCATCCTATTNCCTTTCTGAGCTGGAATTTTGTGGTGTTGAAAAGGTTACTGGTCTTTGGGATCTCAATGAAATTTATTTAATGCTGTTCTCCTTCTTACACTCACTGAAGTTTTCATGAGAACTGTTGTATTTACAGGACAGTTCATGTTTATAGATGAAAACTGCAATTTCTTTAAAAAGTTGGGGGGATTTTGGAGGGTTTTTAAGATTTCCTGCAGTTTTTTCAAGTTTTTTTTTAATTTTTTTTTCTAGCCCTAAAGCCTAAGTAACTTTTGATTCAAAGCAAATAACTTCTCTTTACATAGGGAAAATTTAAGGTTGACTGTCTTACACCAACTTTAAATATTTATAAGCTTACATACTAGATAAGATAAGTTCATCAACCTAATGCCTAGAATCACAGACCTTGTCTTGCTTGATGTTGTTTATTAAAAATATTGTCTTCCATGGCTTTGAATAGCCTTTTAATGTCCTTTTCTCCAATACTAGGTCATCACTGATAATAATGCTGCTACTGCAGATAATGCAGCCATTACTACTACTATTTTGGAAGCACCAGTAATATACAGCTGAAATCAGAGGATTTTTTTTCTTGGAAGATCAGCATAAAAAAGCCAAATGTCCCCAAAATGGTCCCGCAATTGAAATGTAATAGTAGACTCTGTATCATTAGCACAAAGTGCTACAACTGCCCTGCTGATTTTTGTGTAGTGAACAATTTTCTCAAAAGGAATTAAAAAACCCACACTTTACCTGATGAATCAATAAGGAAAATCACTATCCCCAGCCTATAATGTGTCTTCTATTATGTAACATTCTGTTAATTTTAAATGGATGTTCATAAAGAGTTGCAGTTAAATGTTTAAAACGGCTCTTATTATCACTTATTCTATTTCACTATATCATTTTTAATGTGTTCACAAAACTCTTACATGTATATTCCCAATTAATCATAATTTCACAGCTAGTCTGAAGATGCTATGTACTTACCAGGGCTTTGTTTTTTTTTTTAATCTATATCTAGATCAGCTTTTGTAATTATGTCTGTTTCAGAAAATGTATTGTGAGAACAATATAACTAGTATTCTTTCACTAAAAATGTCAGTCTGTCCCTGCCATTTTTGTACTTAAAAACTTTTTAAAAAACCTTTAAAAATAGCCTCTGTTATCAGTGAACATATAAAGACAGTATAAAAACAAGATTACCATATAATTATCCTTTATATATCTTGATACAACCTTATACAGGGTTATCCCTGTTTTTATACAGGGATATAACTTTTAAAAATGCATCAGAGTTTTTAAAGTTAAGGTCTGACATTATGAAATCTTTGTAATTCTGAAACTATTTTTGTAAATTAAGAAAAGTGCTGGAAAGATTTAATTCACAGCCTTTAAAATTAAAATATGATCTTTCTATATAATATCTTTCTCTATTATGTCATACTTGAATGACAAAATTTACCTTTTTATTCTTATTTTATTCATTTGTCCCTAGAAGAATGTATTCCAAAGTGAAAATTAATACTATCTGCTGCAAATAATGGTGGGTTATCAAAATCAAGCAGTTTGAGACTAATGTAATCTTTATGCTTTGTTCTTATAGACTCACTGTAATTTTTTGAACATAATTAAGCTGAAATAAGCTAATTTCACTCAGGTGATGTTGATATCTGCATGGTTTTAAAGTATTAGTTGCTGCAAAGAACAAGTTGTTCTATGAAGAGTGATATTTGGGAAAATGAAATTCAGAAGGATTTGTGTTCATCCCTACACAGCCTCTTTACCACAACACTGTCAGTCTCTTCCTTGTCCCTTTCCCAGTGCTTTGAAAATCTCCTGAATACATTATAAGGAATAGAGAGGAGCGAGCATTAGAGAAAAAAACCAAAACCCTGAGCTTTGATCTGCATTTATGCCGATGGACTGATGTATATCTCAATGCATATTTTTAATAAAAAAAAATAATAATAAAGAAAGTAGTTTAACTTTACATAACAGCTTTAAACGAAAAAGCATCTGATCACTTTACAAGCTGCAGAAAACATGACTCAAAACAATAATAAGTAAGTATTGCTGTCCTTAGTAATTCAGTACCATTTTTAAATCCACTCATCTGAAAAGTTTTTTCCTCAATTTGGGGAGTGAGCCTTGGCTTGATGGACTATTATAAAACCATTCATTATGTATTGGATGTATCTAAACCAATTCAGAATTCATCACTCAGGAGTCAAGCTTAGATCAGGGTGATCTTATTTTTGCTGTACTCACAGCAGAGCAATAGATACTACTGTTATGGCTAATATAGCTGTTTTTATTTCCTGATAAATACAAGAGATGAAATTGCCTTCAGAAATTGAGAAAATAATTGTATAGATAGTAACCATATATAGGGTAACCTTAGTTGCAGTTCCCTTGGGAGCACTAGACAGATTATTTTTGCATTTTGTTGCTGTTTTGAGTCATGTTTCCTGCCACTTGTAAAATGATCACATGCTTTTGGTTTTAAAGCTGTTACATAAAGTTAAAGTACTTTTCTTTCTTCCTTTTTTTTTTCAATAAAAAATGGGTTTACTTGGCTGAAATGTACACTGAGAACCAGATTTAATCAAGAGTTACTTTACTTGTTTGACTGATTGATTCAACTGCCCTCTTTCTCAAGCAATGAATGAAATAATCGATGTCTCTAAAAATAGGGAACAGAAAGATAGCTACAGAATCAGTGAAATAAATAGCATAAAACTTTATAACGGAAGGATAGCCACCCTACCTGCTCATATTCCTGTCTATCCTGCACAGCCTGAAGTTTGACTTTTCTCAGGCAAAGCTGTCTTATTTTTTTTAAATCTCCCTTTGAAAATACTCCCTAAGAGAAGAATCCTTATTCTCTGGCAGAAGTCACATCCTCTAAAGTAGCTCGGGTTTGTCTCTTTTTTACCCGTGCCTTTACAAATACATGGATACAATCAAAAATGTAGCTCTACTATAAGATGAGGCAATATCAAGATACATCTGAGGAAATATCTGCAAATCTTTCACAGACAAAAGCCTGCATCAGTGGTCAGAGTTAGGTAGATATTTTTTGAGTGTCAGGGGCCGGATGCTGATGCTGTCAGGTTGCATGGGCACAGTGATATTAAGATGCTCAGTGACCCATCTCAGATGTTCCCCTGCTAGACAAAGCAAGTATCTCCTGTCTGTCAAGCATGTCTGACTCATGCAGCATGCTCAGAACAGCAGCTTGTTTAATGTCTCTATTTAAACTGATGGGAAATAAAGAATAGCCTGAATGGTCAGATCTTATTTGCAAGTTATAATACTGCTAGAGCTTTTCTTGGTTTAAAAGTATGATTTAAAACAACTGAGGATCTGGTTTCTGTTCTGATGAGAAAAATGTAGGACTTCATAGCACACTGCTTCTTTCCTGTAGGTGCTGAAGGACATGGGTGCTCCACCAGGTGACTTGATTGAGCTCTGACAGGGCGTTTTGCTCATTAGTGAACAGTAAATACAAAATGGCAGCAAAATGGTTACTTGATGTGAGAGCCCTAATAATGAAATACAGCAACTAGTGGGTCTATGGGAACAACAATCTTGAATGGAAATGGCTACATGTTTCCCCTATAAGTGATTTTTTAAAGAGCTTTGTAATAAGTGGTTTCAAAACCTGCACATCAGTTTAGGACAAAAGACTGCTTGAACAGCTACACTACTTTGACTCTAAGAATCCAGCTTTCACTGTGGCTTCTGTTTTGGAAAGTACAGAAACTTGAGGTAAATAGCCTGATGTTTGTTATTAGGTACAACAAGTACTATAAACCTCTTGGTGGAAACATAACTCTTTTTCCAGTGAAAAACTTGAAGCATCTCCTTTGGAAATGTGGTTTTGCCTAAAACTATTTAAAACAGTGTATAAAATAATCAGAATCTTGTGCAAACAAACAAACAAAAACCCAAAAAACAAACAACCCAAAAACCCCGCAAAAAAACCACAAAATCCCCCCAAAAAATAAAAAAACCCCAATCCCTCCTGTCTCTCTCCAGTGCAGTTATTTCCAGGTTCCTTTCAGTGTCTATAGCCTAGGGCAATGGTTTCCTGTAACTTCAACCTTGAGACAAAATATTTGGCTCTAATGTTTCAATACTGGTTGCACTTTGGTAATACACAAAACAACTATATCTCTATGGCACTTAATTGAACTAAATAATATAATTTTTCATAACTGACTATCCTTATTGTTGTCATTGGCCTGGAGATGTAAGTGTATTTATTTGGCCTATCAGTATCAATGTAAGATATTTTGCTCTACAGAAGCTGATGAAGAGGTGGAGAAAGAAAAAGAAATCCAAGTTAAAAGTTAAAGTTCATCTGATAAGGAGAGGTTTGGATTTTTGTTTGTTTGTTTGTTTTTCTAAATTCCGTCTGCATTTTTTCCTAGGCGCCTTTACACCACACAGAACAAGAAACAATTTTTTGGTTAATTTTTTCCACTAAAAGTATAGGTTTCAGAATATATAAAGTTTTCTGATTTTTTAAAATTATTTTTAGTGGTTTTATCATAACAGAAATAAAAAAATTGACCATTTCAGTATGTTTAAATGTTTTGAGCAAAGACTATTTTAAATTCCCCTATGCTTATTTTTAATCCTTTAACCTGCAATCCAAGTGTAATGTTTTTTAAAGAAAAACAGATTTTTTAATTGAATATATAGTGAAAATATTTTTACTTTTTTCCCACCATTTTTTCCCTATAACCTTAGCATTATTTCTGTTTAGTTATTTTTTTCCTTTTCTTTTTTTTCCTTAAACACATAGCTCTTGTGGAAAGGGAGCAGATGGCTTGACTGAAACTTGGTTTTCTTTTATTTTAATGTCTTGCATAGCATACTGACTTTATCATCCTTTTCATGCAGCATGCAGATTTGCAGCCCAAATCAAAACAAAGTATGAAATAAGGGCATGAAAATCATGAAGAACCTGGGTCCTTCCTGCATGATGACCCATGCATGATGACAGAACATAATAGCCTTCCTGCTGTCTGAATTTTATATATTTTAGATAAAATCTGTATTGTTTATTTTTCCTGTGGTATATGGCTTTGATATAATCATTTTATCAATGATCTTAAAAAGATATGTAAAGCCAGCCCTTTATTCAGTCATTTTGGATGGCCAAGTACTCAGTTGTGTCACCTGGTAACACAAACAAATCTCCTTTCTGTTCTTCATAAGGACTTCATTCCACACCAGAAGAGTCACCTACTCTAATCTTCATCAAAGGACACATCCATGGCTGTCAGCCTACACTCTGTTTTAAGCTTCTTCCCAAGTTGCTCTCATTGTGTTTCATCCTCCTTGAGTTCTAGGACATCAAAAAGTCCTGAGAGTTTGAAATAAGGATAACAACATAGTATGAGAAAGGTGATTTTTTAGAATTCTATTTATACTTGGTTAAAAAAAAAAAAAGTCCTGATGTGCAAATTATTCTACAAACTGATTTTCTGTAGCTAACTATCACCCTACCTGCTCGTTCATCTCAGGCTTTCAAGCTCCAAACATGTAGTCAAAAAGCCACATGACTGCTGGGCACTTAACAGCAATCAAAGCAGGCCGTGGTCACTCCCCCAAAGAGCTTTGCTCCAATTCCAGCCTGCCTGCTGTACCTGCCTGGATAGCAAATGCTTCTTGCAGAATCCCTGAGGAAGCTCATTACTGCAGCTGAGCTAAAATGTTTTCTTCTAAACAAACACAGCAAACTGCACAGCCTTTGTAAATAAAATTATCCTAGTCAGAAAGCTGTCCTATTACTTCAGAAGTGTATATTGAAAAGCTGATTAAATTCCTTCTGTCTTTTCCATTGAAGCTCCCAAAGGAGGAGTGTCCTCACTCTCATAGAGCCAGCCACCTCAGCAGACACATTTAATTCCACATTGCTTTTCCTTTGATGTGGAGTGACAAGCAATGGGCTCTTGGCTGCCCTACTGGATGAGAAGGATTGTGCTGCTCTTGTCAGTAAGGTGGGGAAGTTTGCATCCAAAGGTAATCTGGACATTCCAGTAGCCTGAAAAGGACTGAGAGGACAAGTGCTTCTCATTGCTTTTGGGTAAGCCCCTATCAGTTGTGTGAAGCCTAGTTAGAACCGTGAATTACAAAAAACATTAACATTAGGAAAGATAAAATAGAGTTGTTCCTCTCTTTCTTGTGGTGTAAAAGCTGACCAGGAATTCTCTGATCAGTGAATGTGACTTCTGGAAGGGAAAAAAAAAAAAAAAGACACAGAAATATAAGATATTGTATCTTTTGCCCACAAACTTAAGGGTTTTTGATTGCTGTTTGCTGCTTCTTCAGGAAGTTCTGTAATAGGATGATAGGGTAGTACCTCAAAGGCATAAAGATATGATGCTTTTCAAACACCTACAGCATTTGCTTCTGTGTTTCTAATTAGGAAAAAAACCCAAATGGAATGGCTACAGCATTCATTTATCTGGTAGTGGGATGAATAAACCTTACAGAGAACTGTGAGATACTTTGAAAAAACAAAATAAAAATTCTCTGTGGATGAAACAAAAGAAGATTTCAGTCACAGGCAGCTGCCACAATTTTAAATTGAAATTTTAGATCAAATGAGTATTCCTTTAAAGTTAGGAATCTACAGTCACAAATCCCCACTCTCCTCAGAGGGGACAAATCATGTTACACTCTAGCTCACAGGCAGGCAGGAGATGGATTTAAAGTTATGCCTAGCCAATTCTTGTTCTTTTATTGCCTCACAAAACTTAGTAAACATTCCAAGTAAGGAATTGTACAAGTGTAATTGTATTAACTGGTTCCAGGCTGATCTAAACTTATTCCCTTTGAGATAGAGTACTGGATTCCCTGAACACGTTTTTCTTCTCTGGATGAGTTTCAAAGCAGATTCATTATCAGATATCTGTCAGGATTACTTTGAGTGTTACGTGAGTATTAGAATTAAATAAACATTGGAAAATCAGAGACAGATGTTCAAACAGGTCTTTCCTCTGTTTTTTGAAATGCAAAAAAATAATTTACGTTTTTCTTAAATGGCAAGGTCTTATAAATTTGGTATATTTCTTTTTGTTCTGTCAGGGATATAATTTTCATAGATTTTTAAACTTGTTTTTATATTGTTTCTTATTTTTTTTCAGTACTGATTTTGTTACACCTTCACAGGCAGATGGAATAAGACACTGCCTTGCAGATGTTTATGGAATAACCTGGATCAATAGAAGACTGCAGATCCTTTTCCACAAGTCCAGCTATAACGTATCGGTGCAGTATAATTTTCCTTTCTTATTTCCTTATCTGCTAAGAGCAAATTCCTTAGACTGAGTAGCAGATTTTGCTGAGACATCACCTGAAAAAAGGGAAGTTGGAGTGTCCTGACACATACAGGGTCACTTATCTCCCACACTGCTGAATGCAAGAGCATGAAGGAGGTGGTGATCTTTTGTGTCTGGTTAGATGTCACCAGCTCTCCCTTGACCTTCAAAGGAGACTTTCACACAGTGGCAAAAGTGGCTTTGATATCCACTAAGTATTGAAGACTCTTTTAAGATCCATGTACAGTTTGTATAACTTTGTATCTCCAGGCACAACTGCAATGTCTGATAAAAGTCAGAAGTCCAGTCTCCTCCTAAGAGAATGCCAACACACAAGCAGTGCAGAGATGGTAGAAGACAATGGTAGGGTTATTTCTGAACCATTCTCTACAATTTCAAGTGAAGCCCTGTAAACTCCTGCACCATGGATAGATATTCCCCATGAGCACAATTGTATGGAATTTTATTTTGCTTTATTTTGCCTTATTTTGCCTTTTGTCTGTAACTCTTTCTAAATATTTTTTCCTACATGTATTCACAACATTATATAGTATAACCAGTGACAAGTAGTCATCATTTTAAAGTGAATATAGTTCAGGTTCAGACATTTTGGCAAACTCTTAAGATTTGAAATAAGACCTGTGTCTTCACTTCCATCTTAAACTAAACAAAAGATATAACTTTAGTGTCTCAAATAGATGTTTGGTTTCCTATGGACGGAGAAATATGCCCTTGGTATTTTTATCTACACTGCTTTCTTAGAAAATAAAAGGAAACTTGGATATTTTTCGTATACCTTTGAAAATGCACAACAGCTTTAGCTAACTTTATATATTTAGTTTGCTTATCTCTACCTACTGCAAGCTGCAATACATCAGGGAAGCAGTTGCAATGGAGAAAGATCCTGAAGCCACAGTATAGAATTTGCTATTCATAATACTGGTTCTTTGCACAGGAAGATAACATTAAGATGACTTTTCCATTGCCGTGCCTGTCTTTATACATCAGCTAATAAGGCTGATGTGATAAGCTATGTCCACAGAAATGATGGGTACGGCTGGGGAAGGGTTTGTTTAGTGCAGGTGGCATGCAGTTATACTCAGCAACACCAGACAAAGACAAGAATAGAGAAACAGCTATAACTTAAAATCTGATTGCACTGTCAATGACAATGTAATAGAAAAATATGGAAGCAGACTTTAATCAGCTGTTCTACAGCTTAGTGAACCTAGGGTTTAGCAAATCTCATGCTGAATTTAATTTTGCTATGGCTGCACAGATACAGATAATGCTTAGCATGGGGGGGTCTGTAACATGCTTCAATCTGAGGTGTAGGGGCATACTGGACATTCTGTCTCATGTATGCCAGGACCAAAAATAAGTAAAAGTATATACTCTATTCACCATGGCTGTAACTCTGAAAATTATCCTGGGTAGGTTGCATGTTTTTGTTCTTGATTAGATCATATTTTTCTTGTGATAACCATAGATGCTTTTGCTGTTGTTCTAAACTTTTATTGCATGCCAAATCTTCCATGTAACTCTGAACTTGAGCACAATTAACTATTAGCATATATGAAAATCTCATTAGCTGTTAGGGGGAGTAAGTCTTTATAAAAAATTAACTATATTCTCATACAGTTTGCCCTTCTTGTATCTTTCCCTCTTTCTTTCTAATTCTTACACCATTTTCCAGAAATCCCATTAATGAAAGACTATGAGTCACTAATTACAAAATTATGTCATTGAAACTGTAGTTCAAAAATCTATAAAAGTTAATAAAGCCTTTCTAATGGTATAAGTTATATCAATTTACAAGCATAATTAAAAGTACAACTGAAACGAACCAATTTTTCACCTTTTAAAGAACTTCCAAGTCACTTCTGATTTCTTTTAATGTGGAAAATAATGTACCAAATAAAATGATAGACACTAAGACACAGAGAGATAAAATCGTAAGGATGAGATCCTCAGCCAGTAGTGTCAGTGCTATAGGATTCAGATAGTTTTATGCCCATGGGTGTATTAAGCCTATAAGATTTACCATTGTATCACAATTTTTTTCCTCTTTGTTAATATCTGTGGGCACCACTGGAAAAAAATAATGAAAACACAAGAGTGAACAGGGTCTTGACTGGGATTAGGTGATGCAGACAACTCTAATTGGAACCAACTTCCCTCAGGGCAATGATGAGTAAAACTTAAGCCCACTGCTTGCTCCGAAATGTCATAAAAGAGAGAGCTATTTTCCTGTACTTGTGGTTGAACATTGTTGATTTAATTACAACAAAAAGTGTTTGGGAAATATTTTTAGGAGAGATTAGTTTCCTGTTGTCAGCTGTCACTGAGATGGATAGAACTCAGGCTTACTCTTGAGGCAGTAGTTATGAGCTGGTTTGCTGGTGGCTGAGACAATAGGCTGCATATTTTTAAATTGTATCAAGAAGGACCTATTATTTAGGACTCCTTATTACTGTCAGTGTCACAACATCTTGCATTATTCAAAGAGAGCATTGCTTCCATCCGTCAGTCTCCCCTTTGCTGTCAAAGATGCAAATACAAGTTCTCATTGCTTAGGGAAAATTTGTAGTATAAAAGGGAAGGAAGAAAAATGCCAGGAAAAGTTAAATGATATAGGAAGAAAATACTCAGGAGAAAGAGCAGCTGGGGCTTTGAATTTTTATAGTTGCCAAATCATAAGAAAGTAAGAAAAGAAAGAAAGTAAGAAATGAAAGGAAGGAAGGAAGGAACAAAGGAAGAAAAAGAAAAAAATTCCTTTTAGAAAGTGCTAGAGAATTTACATCTGAGGGTATATGGATATCTGTTTCAATCTAAAGCTGGGATGCTAGAAATTGTGCTGGATGTGTCTCAGAGAAAAAAAGGAAACTTATCCTATAAAGACCAATGATTAGAATTGCAAAAACAGAGGCAAGTTCAAATAGGTTAAGAGGGGATGTAAAAGTAAATGATATGTCAGTTGATCAGATTTCAGAATATACTAGTAGGCAATACAGCTGGTCAGACTTTTGCAATACCTTTTTTCACTATAACTGATGATTTATTGAAGCAAGATTTTATAGGGCCAAAGATCGGTATCAAAGACACTTTAACTCATAGGTTGTTTTAGAAAAGTTTTCAAAACTAGTTTTGCTCAGAATTTTTTTCAACAATTTTTTCCAGTTTAAAATTACTTTTGTTAAGAAAATGAAGGAAACTTTGTGTCTTTTAAAACTGTTGTGATTAAAATGATTCATTTTGAGATAGTGGTGGAGTAAGCTTTCTTCTATGCCCCAAAGTATTTGAAAATATGTCTTTTCAGTCTTGAAGTTTTTGAAATTTCTAGTGTTCATACTATTTAGAGATGAAAATATTTTGAAACATTGGTGTGTCACTGAAACATGTTTCCTGTGAAATTATTTCTCCCTCTGCTATACATATACCTGCCATTCTCATTGAAGAAACTTCATTTAGAGGGATCCAGTGGCCTATCCAAACAAGCCCTCTGTGACTTGAAAGTGACAACAAGGGATTTAAATCACAAAGATCATTCCAGGTCTACAGATTCTGTGCAATGCTCCCTGGGCTCAGACCACAGAAACGCTGTCATTGTAGGGCATGCCAGCCACAGGATATAAGGAAGAGAGGGCACTTCCTCATCTACTTCATGCTACATCATGAAAGTCTGCTTATGGAATGATTACTTCTGTTGTTTTTACCATCAGAATTATGGAGAGTAGTCTTTTACATTCGAATTGGGACTTGGACAAGTGCTGCCCTGAGGGAAGGGCTGCAAATGCAGTGTGTCTGTTGACTGATCTGCTTTCTGTGATGCTGCTCACAGCACTGTTTGAAAAATATTTTAATTATGAAAAGTAATCATAAAATGTTATTCCAGTATTTTTAATTTGCGAAATCTTAGTAAAAAAATCAATTCCTGGGTGCTTTTCAAGGAAACATTGCAGCCTGAACAAATTAAAATAAAACAAAGTGTGGTCTTTGTAGGGAGCCTTTAAGTGAATTCTGTATCACTGCACCTGACTGTTGCTCTCATGTTAGCTTGAGAAATGCCTTTTTCATCTATTAGCCTGAAAACTCTTTCAGCCAGGGAAGGGACAGAATTCCATAAAATAAATTTATTATATTTCAGGGTTTGCTGCTGAATTTTAGCTTATTTTGCAGGGAGAAAATGGGAATAGATTCAAGAGGAATATAAAAGCTATTAGAGAGGAGACCAGGCTGAAGTGTATTTCATTTTCATTAGTGCAAAGACTTTCCATCTCCTTTAACCTGCACTCTCACCATATGCACAATGAAAAACAAAGGGTTCAATTTGCTCTACAGCACTGGTAGAATTGAACTAATTGATTAACAGCAATTTCCCCCATCAAATAAATGGAGCGATGTGATTTCTGACATGGACAGAAACAAAGCTCAGAAGCTGGTAAGGATGCTGGTTTTGAATACAAACAGGCAGGAACCAAGGACAGGATTCTCAATACAAATGAAGCTCGTGGGCAAACCATTACTATGAGCCTGCAGAGGCTTCCTTTAGCCTCTGCTAAAAGAAAGATCCTTCATGACAGTCTGAACTGAATTTAAGCAGCTGTCCCAGGTAACTGAGCTAGCCTTGAGCAGAGGCAGCAGGGCACTTAGGAGAGAAAAAATCTGGCCCTAAAACTCCCTTGCCACAAAGCAAGCTACATCTGCACTTCTTTTATTTGCAGTGGAGACTTGGTCCTGGCTCCCAGTTCACTACATTCTGTTCTTTTACTGAAATTCTATCCCGTCAATAATGCAGACCCCATGGGCTTTGAACTCTTTACCTCCTTACCCATCCTCTTTTCAGTGACCCTCAGTAAAAATACATTTCTGAAGAGTGCTTTAAATTTTTCATGTTTTTTTTGTTCTTCATTTTGCAGCGAGATCTTGCTTTCTTCCTTGGATTCTTCTTTGCCACTTTCTGTAATGTATTTGTATCCTGCAGTAAATATGACTATAGAAGAACTAGATTAGCTATGCAAATTATCTTGGAAGAAGCACAGTGTTGGGTACTATGCTAATAAAGAAGTCAGTAACATTCCTTAAGATAAATAAACTTCAGCCATATTTTTAGGCCAAAGGAGACAGAAGAATGAATATAAAAATGAGGAGTGTCTG
Source organism: Rhadina sibilatrix (assembly GCA_013400275.1). NCBI lineage: Eukaryota > Metazoa > Chordata > Aves > Passeriformes > Phylloscopidae > Rhadina > Rhadina sibilatrix. The sequence continues at coordinate 631,759 of VWYO01015880.1, forward strand.
GTCCAGTTTTTAGGCATTGTTAATTCGACTGTTTGCACAGTTGGGTCAGTTAATAGTGCTCTTGGGCATTTTCTTTGACTTTGTAAATTCAGATCTTTATCAGTGCTGTGTGGAGGTCTCTCTCTACTCTGACTACAGAACCAGCCTAAGATGACTTCTTTGCTCTTTTAGAGGCCTAGTACTTGTCAGTAGTATTCCCCTGAAGTTTGTTTGTTTGTTTGTTTTTTCCCACACAGATGTGCAAATAAGGTTACAAGTGGATTGCTAACTCATGGGATAGCATATGAAAGCTCCTCCAGAGGAGGGTATGTCTGATTACCTGCAAGAACATTTGGAATAGTTGCCATAACCATATGAAATAATCTTCCCATAGATAAAATTTAATAAATTAAAGAAATCTGTAGTAAAGAATTTGCAGGCCAAAGATGCAAATTTTCTTTTGCTTTGATATAGAATCATCAGCTACATTTAAAGGATTAGGAAATGAGCAAGAACATAATACAAAAAGAAGGAGAAGAAAAACCTATGGTTTGTGCAAAACATTAAAATTGCAGCAGGGAATGGAAGCTGGAAGAAAACAGAGGGCCAAAAGTACAAATAAAGGCAATGGAATGCATAAGTTAAGGTAGTTATTAAGGAGCATGACACAGGAGGTTTAAATTATGATGGCTGAACAAAAATGCTTAAATATTTTCTCACAAGAATACTACTAGATGAATGTAGGGGTAGGTTATTATTGAAAATAGTCCTTCAGGTAAAAAAACCCCAAACTTTTGAAAGCTGTTTTGTTGGTATTGCTTGTAAATGGTCTTATAGGAGAAGGAGGAGACTCTCACAAAGGCCAGATATAGTAGAAATTGGAAAACATTGGTCCTTTGCTTCCGACTCTTGAGTTAGCAGAATTTGAGTATTGCTGTATTTGTGTGGAACAATTTCCAAAATACTTCCCTGAGGCTGGTGTAGTCGAGCTGGTTTACCAATGCAGGAAGAGATTTTGCACCTGTATGTTCTCTCCCATGCTTCATTTCTTTTATGCTCTCAAAGCTTCCCGGTGTTTGCCTAAAGTTAATTCATCCCTTCCCACCTCATAGGCAAGAGCTTTTCCGATTGCACTTTAATTGCCTCAGTGTTAATCCCTGTTTAATAGTGTTAAATTTTGCAGCAAATTAAAACCTAATTTCTGAGTTTGAACTGTATCATGTTGTGCGAGTTACATCTTGACATTACTATGTGCCCAGCTGCCCGCGTGATACTTCATATCCTGAGGAGCGTTTCATGGCTGTTTTAATGCAACAAAGCACTGATGTCAGTCCTCTGCAATTTCCAAACTAGAAACTGTGAAGAGCAAAAGTGGAATAGTTTCCACAGAAGTTTTTGTGAAAATAATTGGGCTGAAAATTTTTGCGTGGTAGTAGAGACTGAAATGCTCAATGAGGCTGACAGAGATGCTCTTGGAGAGCAAATTTTCCTCATGGTGCCACTTGTTATTGGGTAAACCTACCTGTCACTGGCCTCCCTGGTGAGCCCGCAAACAAAGACTGGAGGCAGGAAAGGAAGGGATGAGGAAAGGAACTTGTGTTCACTTTAAGCCAGAGGGCTGAAAGCCCTTACTGTTTTCAAGTATTTGGTAAAAAAATCTGGGAACTAAAAGAACCTTAAAAGCATCCATATTTCAGGCATATATTGGACCATAAAATGTGTAGGCTCTCTTCTTGCTGTTTTTGGTTTTGGCTCGAAAAGCAGCCCAAAGGATATGCAGAATGAGCAAAAACACAGTAAACAGCTCTAAGGAAAGGACTCAACTTAGGGCAGAGAGCAATGAAACTGACAAAGAGATCTTCATGCCCTCTCTTGATTGATATGTGTACTTAATTGAGTGCCACATCATGTACATGTTGTGTGTGTTCTGAGGCACACACAGTAAGATTTTACCACTAGCAAGTGACAGCTGTGAGCATAAACAAAGCATTTCATTGATCGTGGAATGACTGTGGGTGGACTTGTGGCAGATCATGTGCAAGCCACTGCGAACATAACAGTAGTGGCAAACCATTTCTCTGCCATTCACAGCTCCTTTCAGAACTATTTTAGCTCTCATGCATTTTCCAAGATGAAATGGAGAAGCTGTGGGCTGTTACTGCAGGCTAAAGATAAGCCTCCTTACCTCTTCACTCAGCTTATGTACTGACAGTGAACCCTTTCTCTCTTTTTATTTTTCCTATTGGGACAGAAAAAGGATGCAAATGATACCACTACATTGACTGTTCTGCTTGGAGGGCTGTCTTCTGAGAGAGCTTTTTTTCCAGAATGCTGCTGTATCCTAAAGTGTTTTCACAAGTGACTGGGTGAATGTAGAATTGCACATACTCTGACAGCTGCTTGTAGAGGAACCTTAGGAACCTTGATACAGTGACACTAAGCATGGCTTGTGCTGTCCTCTCTGTAGTCCACAATCTACTGAAACATGATCATTAAAAACAAAAACACAATGTGGTGGGCATGGTGGTGTTTTGGTTTGGTGTGTTTTTGTTTTTTTTTTTTTTTTTTTTTTTTTTTTTTTTTTCTCAGACTTTTGGACTTGGGGGGGNAGCACTACAATGAGACAGGCCTAGTCTCACTAGGAAGAAGGGTGCTACTTCACTTGAGACACGCCCCCAACCAAACTCTGCTTCCTTTCAGAGCTGGACTGGCAAAGGAGACCACTATGTCATGTCTTCCACTGTAAACCATTCCTTGGTTCCCTAAAAACAAACTAAGTACAGAATATTTTTTTGCCCTGCACTCTGAATTAATGTAAGGTGTCCAAGTGCCAGTCTACTACTCTGCATCTTAGGCAATCCATGTTTCTCTTCAAAGAGGTATTGTAAAGTGGATTTGGATCATGCTGATCTGAGTGGAAGGTCACTGATGATATAATGATGATTCAGTAGAAGCAAGTAAACTCAATTTCATGGTAAATTTTGCAACAGAGGAAAGGTGGTGCACTGGAGTTTGTATTAATGTAGTACAATTCCTCTTGGCCATGCTGAGCACTACCATAAATGAAAGCTCTGTAAGTAATGTTACCAATACATAAAGACTTAAAACTAACTAATCACAAAGTGAAATAGTACTAATAATTTAAAATCCAAGTAGCAAAGACTGTAGAGGTCAATTAAGAAAACTACTTTCATATTGGATGGAAATCTTGACCATTGGCCATCCAACAATTTCTCTTGCTTGCAGGGATCAGCTGTAAATGTAGAGATTTCAAGCAGTTTACTTGGGTTTGATCCAAGTATCACTAATGTTAGTGGATACCTTTATGCTGACTTCAGGGAGCTTTGCATCAGATGTTCAATTTCAGTCAAATCAGTACCTGTGCAGTATTTGAAAAGTCATAGATGGGAAAATGGGAGAAAGAAAGAGAGAAACTGGAACTATCAATTTACCGATTACCTAGAAAATCCAATTAAGTTGTGATTTAAAGAAGTGGAAAGCAGTGGAGTTAAATAATTTTATTTCCCTCAGTTAACAATAACACATTAGGTTGTTAAGATGAAAATCATTTAAGAATCTAATATACTTTTCATATATATACATGCTGTTTGCTTGTGCATGTTAACTTCAGCATGGAAACCTGAGTAGTCAATTTTATTTTCCTCAGCTGAAGCTCTGAAGCATGCAAATTTACGTACTTCAATACATTGGAGAGATTATTTCTTAAAAGATATTTTATATATATACTTACATGCATCTCTATATACACTTATATACATATATACACACATATGTATTTATAGACTCTTGAAAAGCTCTTTTTTATAGATTTATAATGGAATTGCAAGATCATGTTTTGATGGCTGAGCAAAAATTTTAATGTAGAATCTTACAGTAATATGTTAATTATCCTGACTCATATTGGCCTCTATTCAGTCTTAACTTAGCTTAAAGATTCAAGTATTCTCTGCTCTGTTGCATGTATTGCTTCTGATTAAGCCCTAAGAATAGCAGGTACAACTTTGTTACACAATTTGCACCTTGACCGCACAATTGCGTGCTGCTATGTTTCATTATTTATGAGATAGTCAGACCATCCTGAGATGGTGCAGCCTAGAAAGTCAAGAGTCAGTAGAACAATTAAGTGCATTACATTTTCTGACTTGTTTTTACTCTCTTCCTATTAATGCTGAAAGCATGCACAGATTATATATTAAAATATTTTTGCATTTCCAGGAAGATTATTGTTTAATATCTTCACAGACGTGCAAAATGTTAACATGTTACTCCTAGCTTTATAATATCAAATGCATTGTTTTTGGCTTTGATTACTTAAAAAATAAAAGCAAAACACACTAATTGAAAATATGCAAACAGTATTAAGATACTGAAGACATTGTTTATTATTTACTGCAATGGAATTCTTGAGACTTTTCTTGAATTGCCAAGAGCAGAACAGATGATTTGGTGGCTCTTTTGTGGAAGATAATGATATCATGAATAAAAAGACAGGAAAACAAAAACCATAGAACTCTAGATGTGAAAAATTTTCCACTGTCATATTACAGAAGGTGAATCTTGAATTCAGGGCTTAAAAAGTCATTTGAGGAATATGCAAACAGTTTATTAAAACATCAGCATTGCACTGAGTTTAATAAACTTTAACAGGAGACCAGATTCTGAAGATGTACCACCATATGGCTGAGACACACATAATCCATTCACAACCTCGCCTCACTCTTCAGCCAGTGGAACTGGTATGGTTTGTATAGCCACAGGTCTAACCTACGTCATGGGTTCATGTATATATCCATATGGACTTTATATGTACTGTATCCATGCATTGGCATTGTATTGGCTACTGTGCATATCCTCCTTAATTCACTCCTTGATCCCTATGTAACAGGATTCTCCACAGATCTTTTACATGATGCAACCTGACCAAATGTGGTGTGTCTGGTATGACAGGCAGTCAAACAAGTGTTTGATTGGAAAAACTTGGGTTTTTTCCAATCAAACAATGAAACAGTGGGTGCCAGCCCAGTCCAAAAGGAATGGGACCAGGGTAATGAAGTACTGGCAGACAGATTGCAGGACACTCTATGAATATATTTCAAGAACAGCAAAAACTGTATCCTGTTTCTGTGTACCCTGGGAAATCCATGGCTGAAATAAATCTTAAGGTATTTGTTTAAAAGTAAAATGATACAGGTGAGGAACTTAGACATCAAACTGAGCATTCAGACTAGGCTTCATGATCAGTTTTATGAAGGGTTCAGGAGTAATATGACCCTTCCTATAATTGAGGGCCTTAAGTGTCAAAGGTAAAATATTGCAGAGGCTAATGGAGAATGTAGTGATTAAAAATTATCTGAATTATCTGAAGCTCTGAGTACTCTCAGTTCCTAGAAAACTGATCTAATATACCACAACTTCAAGGCACTATGAGAGTATAGTAGCTATGATGATCCAAGACTCTGGAAAAATACATGGTTTGCAGACAGCAGCTGAGAATCTGTGTCTGAAGGTTTGCATTGTATATTGCATATACCCAAATACGTGCATGAGCTAGGAATTTGCACCCTAAAACATGCATATTAGCTTCATGTCTCGTTTGTATTGAGGACCTTTTCATCCTTTCCCTTCTGACTTGTATAAAAGTTTTTTAATCCACTTAAATGTTCTAATTAAATTGTAAGAAAGTAAAAAAAATTCATTATGACAGGAACACACCATGTGCACATTTGTTGCAATAGTGTAAATATGGTGTATTTTTGTCTGGAATAAATGAAAGGTACTCACAAAACATTAGTGTTGTGGAGACAGATCAAACTTGCACCGTATACATGATATATATATAACAACTTTTTTTCAAGGTAAAAAGGAGACTATTTTTTTAAAATTTTTGTTCCTTTAGTAGATCCCAGATTGTAGTTGTCAGTCTTGGCTCTTTGGTATTGTCTAAACCTAGTTGCAATTAAATAAGAATGTGATTTCCAAAACACTTCTTAGCAGAATCATATGTCCTTTTGCTTAGCCAAGTGTGTACTTGAGGAGAAGAAAACAGAGAAGTGCCTTCAGCCCAAGGACATGGAAAGTGTAACCCTTCAAACTGACTATCAATAATTAAGGTCTTTGATGCTTTGAATCATTTAGATGATAAGATTGCTTTGAAGTAAATAAATAACAAATTAGAGTTTGTGGTAGTCACAGGTGTTTGGCAGACTGCTTGTAATCAAAAGCAAAATGAATGCATTTTACTCTATGTAATTAGAAAAATAAATGAAGTTTATATGCAAATTGTAAAGCACTTTACTAAGAGATAACCGGTCAGACGGCTTTTTGTAATTTAAACTTTCATTTATAGGGAGAATTTGAGAAGTATCCATTTTCAATGCAATTTCAGTGCAGCTGCTTGAACTATCTTAGTCTTCCTAAGAGAGAAATTCAAACATCACTGGTACCATGCCAATCTTGTTACAGCTCAATAAGGACAACATATGCATTTTTAAACTTGTCTTTCTTTTCCCACCTCTGAAATGATAGCAAACAAAAATCCCTGAAGGTTAGGTGAAATTACTTGATGCCAGTAAATAAGTAAATAAATAGAGAAACACTGGGAGAAAAATAAAGAAAAATTCTGCTAATATGTTTCAAGCATTTTTGAGATTGAAAGTTAATATTGAAGAACAATGAGGGCTTCTCACTAATCTTCCACAGTCGAGGGAATATTTCCTCATTGGCTGGCATTGCCAAAGCATCTCAAATATTTCCATTGGAGTATTGATGTCACCTTCAAAATTCATGACTGACAGAGAATGAATACATGAGGTAGAAATTCCTTGGAATAGATATGCCAAGAAGATGATGGATGCAAGTGTCTTAATAATGAAATGGGATTTGTTGTGAAGGGATATGAGACAACAGATAGGAGATTAGTCCAAGTCCAAATATGAGACAGTGGGATAAACAGGAAGAGTGTGGAAGCACCAAGCAAAATGCAGATTCAGACACAGAAACTGAGAGGAGGATTCAGAATAAGCATGTGGAGAATGGAAAGTCTAAGGTAGAGGAGAACAGAGGAGGCAAAGTATGAAGCAATGATGAAACTGTTTTTTCAAGGTTTACTCTTCAAAATGAGGTCTGTAAACTTCAAGATATTGTGACTAAGAAACACAGCTGACATAGCTGACACAATTAGCTGATAAAACTAAGGTTTGACTTTTTTCATCTTGAACCACTACCTAACCAATATTGAAGATATCTTCTCTCCCCAGTGTTCAAATATATTACCTTTGTAACCTATCTGAAAGAGAAAGATGGAAGGAATGGGTTTTCCTACAGCATTTCTCCTATCCTCTGAATAGTTAGACAGCAATGGCTTCAAAGCTGTGATTGTGAGTAATAAATTACGCTCTAAACTCTCTTTGAGTCTCACTTGCCTCAAATTGTTAATATTGCCCTAGCCATTGGCAGAATTTCTTGTCTTTCAAGAAAGAAAAAAAAGACTCAAATTCTGACTAATTTTAGTGATACCAATCATTCTTTTTGTTCATACTTTCAGGAACCTCTTCCTTGAAAGGTAATGTTCAGTTAGTGTCTTAAATGCTCACCTATATTTTTGTTGTGGTTTAACCCCAGCCAGCAGCCAAGCCCCAGACAGCCACTCACTCACCCCCACCAGCAGAGAAATCAGGGAAATAACTGGAAAGGTAGAAGTTAGAAAACCCATGAGCTGAGATAAAAACAGTTTAATAGGGAAAGAAAAAATACACACGGAAAGCAAAACAAGGAATTCACTGCTTCCCATGCCTGGCAGGTGTTCATCTCCCTGTCACAGGTAACAGTGACTTGGGATGACAAGTCAAGAAAAGTCTTCAAATGTTCCCCCCTTCCTTCTTCTTCCCCCCATTTTCTATATTGAGAATTACGTCATTTGGTCTGGGGTATCCCTTTGGTTAGTTGTGGTCACCTGTTCTGGCTCTGTCTACTTCCAACCTCCCCTGCACCCCCAACTTCCTCACCAGTGTGGCAGTACAAAAAGCAGAAAAGACCTTGGCTGTGTGTAAGCCCTGCTCAGCAATAACAAAAACATCTATTATCAACCCTGTGCTCGTCACAAATCCTAAACACAGCCCCATACCAGCCACTGTGAAGAAAATTAACTCTAGCCCAGCTGAAAGCAGCATGCCTATATCCTGGCCAATGGCAGGTGGAATATGAGTCAGCACTGCACTGTGACAGCCAAAGGGAAAATTATATCCTGGGGTGCATCAGGCACAGCATTATGAGCCAGTTGAAGGAGGGGATTGTACTGCTCTACTCTGTGCTGACGCAGCTTCATCTCAAGTTCTATGTGCTGTTTTGGACACTGCAATATAAGAAGGATACTAGGAAGGAAGAAAACATCAAAAGGAGAGTTACAAAGATGGTGAAGGGTCTGGAAGAGAAACCATATGAGGAGCAGCTGAGGTCATTGTCTTGTTCATCTTGGAGGAGACTCACGAGGGAAAGTGGTTGAACAGGTACCCATCCCTTCTCTGTGGTGACCAGTGACAGGACTTGAGGGAATGGCATGAATCTGTGACTAGGGAGATTAAATTACATGTTAGGACATGGTTTTTCACCCAGAGGGTGGCTGGAAATTGGAACAGGCTTCCCAGGGAAGCAGTCATAACACCCAACCTGACAGAATTTGAAGAGCATTTGCACAAAGGTCTCAGGCACATCAATTATCCCTTCTGAGATCATTCCAACTTAGGATATTCTATGATGCACTCTTTTCCCCTACATCTCACAGTAGCTGACCTTTTGCTTTTATATGGCATCTATTTTCTTGATTAATATTACAATGCATCACCTTTATGAGCAGTTATGCCACCTCTCTTTCATCAGGCTTTTGTTGGAAGTGATTTCTATGACTATAAATTATATCCCATAGAATTCAGCCCCAGCTAGTAACCATGCTTATTAAAAATAAAAAAATTGCATCTGTAAGCTTTTGCATAATTAACCTGTACATATTTCTTAGGGGGAATAACTATAAGATTATTTATGTCACGGTAGAAAAATTATTCAGAAAGGCCTCAGGATTCTTCTTACAAAACTTTTTAAAATATTCATTATAGTTTAAAATCTTATTTGTGGAAGTCTAAGCCATCATGATTTGTACTAAGTGTGGAGTATTCCTTTTAATGCCCTTGCTATTGACCAATTCTTTGACTAGAGAAAATTCTTTGACTAGAGAAAATGTGTAGCACTAAGTATCTACTATTGTTATATTATTGTGGTGATTAGAGGAAATCCTAAAGCCACAAGTGCAGAGATGTCAGCTGTAGTGAGCTGGCCAGATTTTAGTGGAGGTAGCTGCAGATTATTATTTTTTTTTTAAATTCAAGTGTGTTTGCTGTGACAGTTCCTAGCAGGCCTTCTCTTTCTCATTTTTATAATCTGCTGCTGCTGTCAAGCAGGTTCCATGTTCCAACCTAGCAGTGATTTCATTAGTGACAGGCAAAATGGTGAAGAAATACCATCTCTGTCTTCCTCCTCTTCAGCAGGTGTTTAGACCTTCACAGCTGCAAGTGAGATAACAGATCCTCTTTTCCTAGAACTACAGAGGGTATTCTGTTGGTAGACATTCCTAGCATAGAATTGTTTCAATTGCATTGTGCCCTGTTGATCTGTTCCCTCCTTACTTGATACACTTGTCTAAAAGCTTTTTAAAGGAAGGCTCATAATTCTGTTTATACTTTGCTTAGCAGAAAGAAGATCCTGGTCATGTCTGGAGATCTCAGCCATTACCACAATAAAATAAATATTAAAAAGCCATGTTAAATACATAAGCACATTTCATTCCATCTAAAACAAAGGAGTGGAACAAAAACTTAAGATGACTTCTTTATGATGCACTGTAATGTATTCTTCTTAAATTCAGTGGCTTAGCAGAGAAAGCCTTAACCAAGATCTCTACACACTGGGAAATTAGTTTTACAGCTATGCCTTGAAAATCAGGCATGAGACTTCTTGAAAAGAATGTAAATTAAAACAACATATTTATTTTTGACAATTATTGTTTCCAGATACTGTTTCTTTTACAAGTTTTTATTCAGTAAAAGACAAGCATGAGGAAAACTAACAGCAGCTATGACACACATGTAGAGATGAATATGTCCACAAATACCTGTTTTTGGAAACTGCATAACATTTCATACTTTACACAATGTCAGACCCCGCATCATCAACTGGTGCTACCGAATTCTCACTCAGGTTTATGCAATTATTCATGTTGTCTGTTCAAAGGAGATAAGGGACAACTTTAAACAGAGAATCTTTATTCACACAATGATTATATCACAATATTAGCATGATTTAGATGCCCAGGTTCCAAAGCCTAGGAGAAGGAAATACCCAGACTTTCCAGCCTACAAAGTGCTGCACACTCCTTTCTCCCTTTGTCTCCAGCTCCATTCATTATTTCCATGTGTCAAGTATAGAAATTGATTGCAAATTAGAGGCACGTGCTTTTACTGAAGACAGGAACTGAATTATGATTAGATTGTAGTTCCAAATTATATCAGTATATGAAAATATATAAACTGCAGGGGAATACAGCTCAAGATGAATTTGTCCTTTTTATCTCACAAATGAAAGCTATTCTTTATCCAACAAAAAACCTAGAAATAGACAGTATTCAAAAAATCACAAAGTTGATGCAACAGTTCATCTTCTTATTTGTCACTAAAAATGTCTTTTAAACATTTTTATCTTTTCTCATTCATCTAGATAGTCTTTTTTTCCCCCTCTATTTTTTACTAATGGGATCTATCTAAATATGGAAAAAACCTACAAAAACCACCAAAAAACACCAACAAACAAGCAAACAAACCAATCAAAAAAACAAAAAACAAAAAAACAAAAAACCAACAAAAAACAAAAACCCCAAAAAACCCAACCAACCAACCAACCAACCAACCAACCAACAAAACCCCCCAAAACAGCAAAAGGGAGGGAGGGAGAGGAGAGAGAGGGAGAGAAAGGAGGAGAGAACATTCAGTTTCAATGCATCATTCAATTCAAAAGCTGCATTTTTTTTTATCAAGAGACACTGATATTTTTTTAAATTTTGTATTGAAAGGTGTGGAGATTTCTTTTTTACCTTTGTATTTCAGCCTGTGGGTTACATGCACTTTTGAAAAACTTCCAGGTTCTCTAGTTGAAAGAGGCAATCATATGCCTGAGAACATATCAATAGGAAATGAGAACGGAGCATTTTACTTCTTATTTACTGAAGAAAAAAACAGTAACTATGACACCAACTAGGAAGTATGAAAAGACTTTCTTTAACTGGCAGAGTTCTGCTTACACTTTGTTGGAAAGAAACAACAGTCTAGTACAATTCTGTTTCAGTAGTAAAAAGCCCATTCTGTCTACAGCCAGAGGAGCCTGGACTTCCTTCCTATTTAATACTGAGGAAAGGAATTTTGTTTGAGATCCAGTACTCATTTTATTTTCTGTTCCAGAATTATAATCACTGGCTGAGTGTCCCAGGACTGGCTTACAGGAAACTCAGATGTTCTCCTAATCTTGGTCACAGACTTTTCTATGAGATCCCAGTCACTTCATTATATTGCAATCTCCAAAAAATACCCACAAACAAACAAACAAACAAACAAACAACCACAGCCTCCTCCCCCAAAAGCAAAGTACCTACCAAATTATTATATTACTTTGAGATTCCTGGAAGAATGATTTTAATACAAGCAGGTAAGTAAATTAGGAAATATTTTTAATTAAATCAAAACTTTTAATTAAATCAAAATCTTTACTAGTAGTAAAGAGCACTATAACTTAGCTGACTGATGAGAAATGTCTTCTAAAACTGTCCAATCTTTTGCTGACATTACAAATAGCAACATTTTGCTTTGGCGATTATCAGCATGAAATATACATCACTTTATATTCCATCCAAATTCTCCCTATTTTGACTTTAATTTGATTGGAATAGGAAATGTCTCTGAAATCTTGGGTTTGGTTTTTGTTTTTTTTCAGAAATTAACTTCTGTCTTTTTAATAGCCTTTAAACTTTAATTTTTAATTTTTATTAGGGACAGCTTTTCAGAGTGAAAGAGGAAATATGAGAAGACCCTTGAGAATCCAGTTTCATTCTGCACTAAAGAGGGATCAGAAACTCAGTCCCACACTTTGCCTATCTGGTGTGGGCTGGTATCAATTAGTGCATCCTTTGGTTTAACAAGAAATTATTCTCCTGGTCTCTGTTGGCAGTTAGGGATGGCACAGAAGCCATCACTCTCTGATTACTTTCAATATTTTTTTTTCTGAAAAGAGACCATACAAGGTTTTGTTTTTGCTTAGTAGTTTTAAAAGTTTCTATGGAAAAAAGGAGAGTTATGCTCCTGAAGCCACATTTAATACATCTCCTCTCCTGCACAGCACAAACTAAAATACATCACTTTCATCACTGAAACTGAAATACATCATTTTCATCACCTTGGCTTCCATCAGCTCACCTAGGCAATTTTAATTTTCTTTGAATGGATGCTTCTCAACTTTCTTTTAAGGCAACCCAGGTAGCAAGCTCCTGTCTACCGGTTCTCTGGAAAGACTGTATGAGCAGATGCATCCAGCTGCAATAGTCAGAAACTTTATTTCCTTTATACTTTCAGGAATACAATGATTTTGGTTTTTTTAAGACTCTGTGCATATGTGCAGGGATGGGTGAATTTTGTTAGCAGATGGAAGGTCACAGGGGGTTTTGCATCGAAACATGATTAAATTGCATTGATTAAATTAAATGTCTACAAATATACGGCCTACTCATCCCACCATGAATGGGGCAGATAAAATTCAGCTGCATACTTCAGCAGCAACTATTTGCTTTTGGAAAGGGACATTAATCTGGAGTGAACTCACTTGATGCTTCCTGGCTCTGAATCCTTCATCAAAATTATTCCTCCATCAGCTTGGGATGAGAAAGGAAATCATTCACAATTAGCAGGCTTGCCTTTTTTTAAAATTTATTTTATTAGCAGTCGTGCCAGTCATAGAGTTGCTGATGCCAGAGAACACCTTTCTCATACCCAACAAAATTGCCTCATACATGCCTGGGAAGATCACACTTATCAAAAATAATTAAGAAGGAAGGAGAGTTATTAAAGCTGAAGGCAGCTATCTAATTGCAAATACTGAGTAGCATAATCTTTACCACAATATGAGGGAACACACGGTAGCTGTCGCTTCATTCTCTTCCATCTCTGAACTCAATTTACATAAAGCAAAAACCTAAGTATAGTCTAAATCATTTGGGGGTAGGGACTTTGGTGTCTGTCACTGATGTTTGCAGAGAAGACAGTTTGCCATTTACATTTCAGATAAAATGTAATGAAAATTGAAACAGTAATAAATACCAGTAAAGGTCTAATACAGCAAGGTTTTTGAACATCCACAGCTCTGCATGGTTTTAAAGTACTGTCTCTGTTTATTTATGTATTTAGGAAATACTCAGAGCTCAATTTAAGGAATTTTCAGACTTCTATAGATCATTTTGCATCAGTTGGACGAGTAAAGTGAAATCAGGTTTTTGTAGGACTGGGACCTGTTTAATTAACTAATGTCCAATGAGAACCTCAAGCAGAAATCAGTGTAAAAATTCTCTTAAGGCTTCATTTATACAACATGGGCCAGCATAAAAGCTTTCCTCAAAAATGACAGAACTATACTCGAGTATCTTCAATCAACTGACTTGGGTTACAAACCACTTAAGAAGACATACATTATGGGATATTGTTTTCTTTCTTTCCAGATGGAAAAAATGAAAGAAGCTTTTCCTAAGAATTTCATTCCTTCATTCTTGCTTGTTCAGCACAACATCATATTTTAGTACGAAGGGTTTAGAATTAAGTTTGATTTCAATATTTTGAGGACTTTGGACTTTTTAATGTTTTTTTGGCACTTCCTTGGCAGAGGTAAACATGAGGGGGGAAAAAAGGTAGATTACAAGAAACTCACAGAATTATATAGCTATTTAAGACCTTAATCTGCAGGGCTATGAATTCTGCAGGATTATTTCAGCTACATTGTCTTACTTGAACCTCGGTGAAGAAAATGCATAATTAGAGAGGACATCACAAAATAGATTGTGTGCACTCTGATAGTGTGTTTGGTTTAAGTGCATGAGTAGAAAAGTGTGTCCTTAGTGTCTTTCAAATGTTCGCATGCATGGTTAGTGCTTGTCCAGATACTGTGAACAGATATTAAACCCTAAAGTTATTTTTTAAGATTCCTACTTTGAACAGTAAGTTTTGCACAAAACCAACATGGGATTCTGGTGTGGAGCTTTTTTGTCATCAAGAAAGATCATTACAAGTGCTTGTGTGAAAGATTTTTTTGGGGGGTTGAGTAAATTAAAAATAATTTGTGTCTTTTTTTACGCAAATATTAGCAAATGTGGTTTAAAACAGTGTAAATTGTTTGAGTTGTTCTTCCTTGGACACATAGATAACATTTTACTTATAGGATACTGCAGTCATTCAGAATCCCCTGGCAAACACTTACTTAAGAGCATAAGGCTTCCATGTTTTACTGGAAGAGAATATGACATTTCCCATCCTCTAGCTGGAAGAATTCCTTCTTTTTTCCCAGGAGAAGAAACACACTCTTCAGAATAATCCCCCACTTGGAATGGCCAGAAACATTGAAAGCCATCTCATTATATGCTACACAAAGCTACTCAGTTTATTAAAAATTTCATGGGTTGAAAACAACTTGCTTTCAATGCTCTCTCCAAAAATTTATCTACATAGACAGCTTATTCGGATTCTGACATAGTGTTAGCAGCCAAGAAATCTGGCATTCACATGTTTTCAGATCTACTTAAATCAAAATAAAGCACATTTAGGCAGAATATAGCCTGGGCAAGAGCTCACATCATGAAACTGATCTTGTTTTTTAAGATATATGAATGCAAAGGGACAGGATCAAGGCTTCAGCTTGTGGCCAGGCCTGAGGAACCACCCCTCCTGAGGTAGCTTTCAGCCATGTGAACATTCCCAGTATGGTTCAGTGCAAAGCCAAAATGGCAGAGCTGGTAATGGCTTGCAAGCCTGACAGACAGGGAATGCTCTTCACGCCATTTACAGCTGAGACAGAGTTCAGCAGCTCTCCATCCACCTCTACAGTTATTATATACTAACTTTTAATTGAGGCTCAATAGCTAGGCATTAATATTTAGTTGATAATGCTAGTGCCAAATGCACTGGTATCCCATCTGAGGTGAGTGTCTGAGGGAATATTTTTCTTTGTGAACTCATCAGTTCCAGGGGAACCAGAGATGAACGATGTTAGACAAGGAATACTTAAATAGACAGATACTGATTTCTCTTCTGTCATGACTAGCACCAGCCTCAGCTGTAGGGGGAGTAGACTGCAGCAACCAAAAGTCCTCAAGACTAATAACCATAGTATTTGTATGTGATACTAGCTTCTATAGAGGCAATCAATCAGTTATTACCTAATAAAAGCCCGCTTGACCCTCACATTGCCTCCATGTTAGAGGATTTCAAGCCTGAAAATTCAGCTATATATGCAAGTGGTCACAGTGTGCAGAGCTCTCAGAAAGCCTTTATGCCAATGACAAGTCACACAGGAATATGCTAAGAAAGCCAGGGGCACAGACATGGAGACAGCTATTTTCTATACCAACAGATTTCTCCAGGGTAGAAAACTAATTTCAGTTTTCAATCCCTTTCTTCTTGCAGAAAGTCCCAAACGCATGTCAAATAGCATAGAAACCTTGTGCAGTTCACTGCCCTCCATCAGAAGCTAAGCTGAGACTAACATCTGAACAAGGTCTGTGAGTTGGAACCCCACAGAGGCTTTCAAATCAGAAGACCGAGGCTTTAACTTTGAATCTGTCCATGATCCCTCTTACTGGGATGCTCATATGGCTTGGAATTATCTTCAAAGTTAAAATAACTAGGGGATTCTGACATGTGATAATACAGGAAAGAGAATCAGATGTCTTCTGTGAATTTTGCAAATGCAGAACTGTGTTAAGGAAGCTTTCCTGTCTGCACCTAGGAGCCCCCTTGTTAGTCACACTCCACAATCAGAGACTTTCATTGCTGGGACTGAAGGCCCTTTACAGCATGTGGCTCCAGGGACAGGACAGGTGCCCCACTTGACCTCCTACACACCCCACACTCACACAGTCAGACAAGGTTTCCTTATCAGCTCAACTCTGTTTCTCAGAGTATCAGACCTCCGGATCCTTAAAATAATTCAGTCTTGGTGCAACAACAGAATAACAGCTTGAGCCGGGTGTCTCAGAAAGGACCCTGAGCAAAGGGCTACCTGGGCTTTTATACTCTCACAGCTTAAGCCCACAAAAGCCCAGTGGTCACTGGCTCCTGCCGTGCCTCTGAGTGTGTCTGTCACCTGGCCGCACACGGGTCCCCACGCCCTTTGTTATGCAAAGGGTCGCAGTTCATGGCCCCCTTGCCTCGGGCTCCTCCCACCCAGAGCCCAGCCTGCAGCTCCCACTGCAGCAGCAAACCGAGCTACCTGCGCTGCATGGACTCCTCAGCCGTTAATATGAAAATTCCAGATACTGCTAATGATACATCTTACCACTGCAGGATTTCCTTCACGGATTTCACAGCAGGTGTTCTGAAACTTTGGAGGGTTTATTTTCAGATGGGAAGGGTGTAGAGGGAGGGGTGCAAAGCTCTCAATCCCCTCAAAATTCCCCTCAGGGTTGTTTTCCAGTCTGAATTGCTATTCAACTCACCTATATTCACAACTGATTTCTTATAACGATTAGAAATATTGATCAAGTGGATATTTGTTCTCTATAGTGTATGGAAACTAACAATTCCATATTCAGCAATAAAAACGAATGTTTATTGTGTGCCATTTTATTTAATCATCTAATAGAGAGATGGGAATAAACCCATGTGTCTTAGGTGTACAATGCACACTTTGTATAAAGTAGAGGGAATGCAAAAGGTTAATTGATCATCAACATGTTGAGATCAAATCATTTTTGGCAGTGATACGATGAATTGTACCATCTGCCATTTTATTAAATATGTTTACATTGATGAAATGAAAACTAAAGCTGCTGACTGTATGGATCCCATTGTTGAATCAGTTAGAGATCCTTCTGGATCACATTTACTATCTGATGTGTTTCTAAATATAATAAAGTGCTGTACCCAAAAATTGAGAAGTAGAGCTAGTAATATTTACTTTACAATCAGAAGGGATGCCCCAGGGCATCAGGCAAGTTCCTGATCACAACTGACATCCAGTTGAAAAGTCTGTTTGTGATTTGGGGTCTCAGACCGCAGACTCCATGGTGAGGAATAAGCTTGGCTGTGGTGGGAGCTGTAACTCGGGCAGGGACCAAGTTCAAGAGCTTCTGCCTGAAATTAGCTCCCATGGGTCAGCCCTTGTAAGCCTTCTGCTGGAGCTGCAGGGGCCTCTCCCAGTGTCACCAGCTGCACTGTGCCAGAGTTGGCTCTGAGCTCAGGCAGACAAAACCTCATGATGGGAGAGGATTTGCTCAGGGTCCTTCCAGCACTCTTGTTCACATACAAACTTGCTACTGTTGTGAATGATTCACCACTTCAGCAAGATCGTTTTCTCTATCTGCTTCCAGACCACTGCAAATGTGAAGTAAATTACTTTGCAATTGCAGAAGAGTAGGGGGTGTGTGAGGAATCAATTGAGAAGAGTCAGCTGAGAACAGGTAATTTGTTATGACATGGTAACTTGGTTGTTTGCAATTATTGGTAGCTTTCATAAAGATTTTTGACTTCCAGAGGGTTAACCACTTTCTAATGTCTCATTGTCTTCTAATGAGGAGGAACGGACAAACGGGGGAGCATTTAACTTTCCATATTTATTGCCTATTTTATGAGTGTTGTGTAATTCAGTTCAATTACCCAAGACAAAAAAAAATGTCAACAGATTGCTTTTATTTCATTAAAATCAGCTATTGGAAATAACCTCTGCAGAATTACATCTTTCTTGGAAAACAAATGCAAAATTATCTGGATGTATTTTATATTTTTCCAGTTCTTCACACATTGGATATTACAACTTCATGTTAGTCACTGGATACAAATTTGTCTAGTGGTCTGATCCAATGTGAAAACATGTTTAATCTAGAGGGAAAAAAGAGTGGAAGACAAACTAAATAAACTGATTTATTTTAAATGTCCCTAATCCTGGGAAACAAAACCCAATGAAATTATTTAATGAAATAATTTTGCAAAAATGTACCTCAAGCCAGTATTGCATGAGTAGCTTTCAGAATCACAACTTGCATTTTCACTTTTATCTGAAATAAATGTCACAAAATTTCCAACTCCATTATTGTGCTGAACTCTCAGTAATAATGGTGTGGTTTAGTCTATGACACATGTTGACCTTTGTAAGTTGCTTACTGCTTTGGTTTTTTCCGTTTGATTAATTTTAGTAACTCTTTTGATAAGGGCTATGTATTAGTAGGTACCATGATCCCAGAAGTCAGAGGTCTCTGATTTTTGCCATTTCTGTCACTACTTGTTTTGAGATTGAAGTCCTTAGTGTTTCAATGCCTTCCATTTGGCTCTTCTAAAATAGTACTGGATTATTTTAAATCTATAATGATGAAATAATGAATGCTTGCATAGAGATTTGAGAAAATAAAGTGCTCTATAAATACCAAGCATTATTATTACCAGTCTATAATGGAAGAATGCAGTCCTGGAAGCAAACCCACAATGAATTCAAAGCTGAGGGATTAAAACTAATGATTTCAGAGGAAAGAACAAATTTAGCCTGAGACGTGTGTGTTGTACAAACACATTTTTAGAGACCTCATACTACCTTCAAATGTTGCCCTGTCACACAAATCCCAAAAAAAGTACAACAATTTTATACTTTAAAAAAAAGGTCTCAAAGCATTTGCAGGTCACAAATACACTATAACCTTAATCTGGCCACTGGGAAATGATATGGAGTTCTAAACAAAGCTTTATTTCATTTTATTCTGTCGAAAACCCATAATCCTCTATCTCTAAGGGAAGGAAGGAAATGATGCTTGTACTTGAATGTCTAGTTAGAGTTTGTTCCAGAATGTCTTGGGTATTTACCCCAGTAGGGCTTGCTGCACTAATCTCACCGTTAACATTGCCTAACACAGCTCACAATTCCAGGTGGATGGACAGTAGAATAACAGCTCCCTCCCCAATGTCTTTTATGTCACAGGGTGTGTGTACCCTGGTACAGGATGTTAGTCCACACTTGATCTGCAGCGTCTGTGATGTTTAATTAACAACACTATGACCATGATAAAGCACTCAGGAGATTAGAGTCTGTTTTGCTGTGTGCATACTTACCTCTTTCTCTGTGTTGCTTTCTTCCAATGGATCCATTTTTATTTTTTTCTCAGACAAGCACCATAGTGGAGCAGGTAATGCTGTTATTTTATGTATTTTTCTTTTGTATTTCCATATAGACAGTGCTCAATTTCAGTCTACTGTGACCCCCACAATAGTTGAATACCAGAATAATATTGTGTTCCAATTATATTTTATTTTTATGTCTTTATTTTTATTGAAGTTAGACTGAGAGAGAGTTTGAGAACTTAAATGCAATAGAGTTGCTGATAGTTAAGCAACACTATCTATACTTGTGATCCAACTTCTCTACTTATTTGCCACCAAAGTCAGGAGCCATAAACTTATGAAGCACTATCTAAAGTGTTATAAACTTAGAATCTAAAGTGTTTTAAACTTGGAATTCTGTTGCTGTAGAAGTCCAAATCTGATCTAGCTTAAGCAGCTCTGAATAGGCCTGCATTTATTTTCAGGATATAGTGTTGGGGGAAGAAGTTGTTTTCATAATTATCAGACTCCTGTACAAACTAAATTTTTGTAGTAATTTCTAAAATTTTGAATTATCTGCTAGAAGGCTCACTAAAAAGCCAGGCAAAAATCTTGGGCTTACAGCAGCTCATTGAGCAAATGAAGTATCCTTCCATACACTCCAGCAGGGAGTGTGTTGTGCATGGGGTTTCCGAGGCAGAAGGAACTGACTTTATTCAGCAGCAGGGAGAGGTAAAATATGTGAGTATAGGCACACAGCAATGCTCCTTCTAGTTCTTTGTCATAACATATTATTACACTTAATTTTATTTAGCTGTGGGAAGAAAATCCAGTTCTAGGGTGCCAGAGGTTGTAACCTGAGAATTAATCTCAGATCAGGAAAAACTGCATAGGTTCTAAGTCAGAAAGACAGGACAGCATAGGGGAGAGTTGTGGAGTACCTTATCTGGAAGTTTGAAAGCAGGCAAATGACACAGTCTGATGGCATCCTGTGAGTAGCAATCATGGTATGGTGGTTTAGTGGATTAATATACCTGAAACTTCTCTTGCTCATCACTTACTCAGACATTCTTTGGGGAGTGTATGCATGAATGCTGAGAGGGAAAGCGTTTACATATGAAAGATTTATTGTAGAAACCTAATGCTATGGAGGAAGGTTATGATTTATATCTCACAGTCCTTAAAACCTTCTAGAGAAGTAGGATTTGACACACATTTGAGTATTTCCTTCTAACTAATCTGGAATTGTTTCCATGATGCTCTCATTTGACTGGATTTTATCATGACGCATTTGTACACAACTTAAGTGAGCATAGAGACTTTTGCAGAATAAACAATTATAAGATGAGAGGAAAAGATTTTTAACAACTTGTGATGTCCACATTGTAAGCAATGTAGATAAGAGGTTTATTTTAAAAAACAATGTATGCTTTTTAATCTTACAGCATACTGTTATAATATACAGAGCAGAAATACTAAACTAAGTGAGAACTGGTTGGAAATTTCCAGAGAGTACTGAAAAGTTTTCACTTCACATTGAATAATTGAGTTTCCTCTGAAACAGTCTTGAACCATAATTCCTGGTATTATAAACACTAGGATATATAGGCAATTTTGCACCCTTCTTTTCTTACTCTCTTGGGCTTGGTCAATTAATATTCATGTAAAACACAGCTACTCTAGCAGAGAGCATTGAAAAAAAAATCTATTGCATAATAGCAAATGTGTTTGAAGGTAATTTATTCAGCTTCTTTGTGTGGAAATGAGGATCAAATCCTGTTCAACATGTGGCAAAAGAGAGCTAGAATTTGCTAACTAAGTTGTACAATCACTGAAAGCAGTTCTGCAGCATGCCTTTATCAGTAAAGACTTTTTTTCCTAGGAAACCTGGGCTGTAATAAATGGTATAGTAAGTCCATTTTTTAATCTTCCTAGTGCCAGTTTAAAGTGAATCTGAATAATGTGTCATCTGGCCTTCTACAGCCATTGCAAAATCAGCATAAAATCCCTTGATCCTGTCTGTTTTGAAAGCAATGCACTTGTCAACCTACACCTAACCCAGGCACATAATATTTTCCCAGGTGAGTGGTGCAGCAAAACATAGGGTGGATATTTAGTTATCACAGATATACAAGATATCTTGAAATTTTGAAATCCCAGAAATGCCCATGGAATGGTAAAAGGACTAGCCATCCATCCATCCTCAGAATGTGCTGAAATGTTGAGACCCTCAAGACAACTGAAGATTGTCCTTATATTGCCAGTCATCCTTAGGGTATCAACAGGACAAGTGACAATTCATACTCTTCTCTTTCAACAATATAGTCCTTTCTATTCCCCATGATAAAGTACTAATGATATAGGATTCTTTTTACAAGAGACGGGTTTAGAATTGGTTTGTTACTTAGGTTGTGCCAACAGTGTTAGTGAGCATGCTACCATCAATAATGTCTTTCTTTAAGGTTGTCTCAAGGTCTAACATACATCTTATTGTAACTAGTTTTGTCTGTCAATGAGCACTGGACAGAAAATGAAATATCTATGTTCCTGAAAATATTTATGTTCCTGAAAAGATATTATTTCAGCAATGAGTGCTGCTTGCCAAAGATAACTTGAGCATCATCAATGGACATATATTATACATATAATGGACAGCAGAGCTGCATCTACAGCATTATGGTATGTGCTTTTAAATACATAATGTAGAAAAGACTAAAGCTAAGGAGACCTATAATGCCCAGAAGTAACTTGTTTCATCTCTCAGCTGTCTTCCTAAAATGTCTCAAATATCCTGAAATGTATTTTAAAATTCAAAAGATGCAGAAATTTTTGCTGCACTGAACAAGTCAAAATCTTGTACACCAATTTACCCATGTAAAGTAAAATTAAATATTTATTTATTTATCTCAGGTTTTATTTACTAAGTGGGGCATTGTCAAGCCTCATCCTAAATTGTTGCCTTTGTCAAATCTGTAGACACCATAAGAAAAAGCTGCAAACTAAACTGAAGGAAGACTTTTGCACACAGTCCCACTCTGTATGTTCCAGGAAGTGAGAAGTCTTAAAAGAACTGTTGAATCAAGATCAGTCTTGGTGAGGAAAGGAAAAAGTCATTAAAGACCAAATATGTTCCTTATTGAGAACTCAAGCTAGCTGCTGCTGCTCTGGAATTTAGTGTTCCCGAGAGTGGCAGCTGCAGTGCCACCTAAAGAAACCAAATTGCACTTTTTGTGCAGCTAAATAATTTCAAAGAAAGAAAATTAGTTCCTCCACTAATCTTCTACCCCAGAAACACTTTTGAAATGTTATACACGATGCCAGTAATCTCCTAAACCAGCAGGAATTCAGTGGCTGAATATCTGTAACCTTTAGCTTTGAATATTCTAATTATTTATTATTCTCTAGCTATTTATCAGATTTACAAATTCCCCAATGTTGACTAAGACTCCTGGAGGTTTGCTGGGCCACTTAGGGTGAAATACATTTTGTTACTGAGGTCTGTCTGTCTTGGTTTATTTCACAGGCCTATTCCACAGTAAGTCCTCTTGCTGGCTTCACAATTCTAGCAATAAGCAAAGAAGTACCTCCAAGCTTTAGACAGAATTTAGACAGAATTCTTTTAGGCTGAATCAAGCTGTGCCTTCTATATAAAAAAGCCCCAAAAATTTGCAATACTAAAGGAACATTGAGGCCAGAAAGTTGGTGGCATTTCTCTCAAGTATGTTGAATGTCAAGCCTTGTATTAGACCAAGGACAGTTTTCTGACTCTTCTGATGGAATGGTGTGTGTGGGGGGAAAACACTAGATGTGGCTCTTCTTTGCTCAGAATGTGTAATTTTCTCTGTGCAATGAGGTCTTGACATAGACTACAGCATGCAGATAATTACTGAGATGTATTTTACTGTGTGTAACTCTCCAGTGCTAATCCTTCACTCATGACAGCTCACAGCAGCAGCCCTTCTTGTGGTTCTTAACATCCTCTGTAACTCTCCACAGCTGTGTGTGTGAAGGGGAAAGTAGTAGTTTGCTTTTCTTCTATTCTCTCTCCCTGCTCTTGTTCCAGAATCAGAGTGGTACTCCTGTTATATCTTCGCTCTGCCAGATGCTGCCCCATCAACAACAATGTTCATCTGTGTCTTTGCTCCACTCATCTTTCTATTCCTACTGTGAATTCCTTTCTTCCTTCTGTGAATATATGAATGTGGGAAGGTGTTTTCTTGCTTCATCCATCCCTGCTGTCTTATACCTATGATCTTGCAGTTCCTCCTCTATCTATGAGGAGGCCTGACAATTAAGGAGCCACTGCTTTCCCCTCCATGTCAAGGAAAGAGGTGTTCACATTAACTCTGCTGATTAATTTTGTTCCAAATTTCTGGTCTTCAATTTTTCCATATTCCAATGGTGGCAAATGGATTATTGCCAAGATTGAGATTTGTGCAGTTCTCTTGCCCTCCTGCATGGTGTAGTTTGGATGGCCCTTGCCTTATTTTCATTTTCACTATTGATTTCTACTGTTTGGAAGCTCACTTCAGCTACCTGGAAAGCGGCATGATTGAGCTGGATAAGAAATAGGAATGGAAGTGAGTTGGAGGTGATAAAGATTGTGGGTACACTCATACTGTTCTTTGCCACCCACCCCCTCTGCCAATGGTTTATGTGCTCCTGACTTACTTGACCCGGTACAAAAAACAAGACTGTCCCCAACACTGAGCCCTAGGGAACCCCTCCTGTGACACCACCAGCTGGATGTAACTCCATTCACCGCCACTCTCTGGACCTGACCACCCAGACAGTTTTTAACCCATTGAAGAGTGCATCTGGGCAGCCTGTTTCTGTGCTCAACCACCTTCTGGATGAAAAATCTCTTCTTTATATCCAACCAAAACCTCCTCCAGCTCAGCTTCATGCTGTTTGCTCGAGTCCTGTCACTGCATTGAGAATGACGAGGTCAGTACCTGCCCCTCTGCTTCCCCTTGTGAGGACGGAGAGTGGCTTGGTGAACTCTTCCACTAGCATCCTCATCTGGGTGAATCCTGCCCAGCCCCATAGACTTACAAGTGTCTAAGGAGCAGGGTAGCTGTTGTGGTGGGGAAAGCTAGGAGGCTGAGGAAGATTTTCCCAGAAATGTTGTATAGTCTCTGACTTTGAGGATGTTTAAGATTTGATTGTTGTGGGCAGGAACTTGGACTAGGTGATCTCCAGAGGCCCCTTCCAAGCTAAATTATTCTGTGTTTCTGTGCAGAAAGATATATTCATTTTCTATATCATTCCACATTCCACTGGTGATGAAAGGTATCTTGAGAACTTTCTATATGAAAGAGGCAAGAGAAATTTAATTAATTATTATTGTTGTTGTTGTTGTCATTATTACTATTGCTGGTATTAATCTTGGGTGAGAGGAAACTTCCAGTAAATATAGAAAAAGAAGATCAGGGAATCCATTATGCAGCAACCTCATGCAAGTGCAAGCCTGTGTGCAGAAGCATAACAAAAATATTGCAAAAATAACAATCTGACAATAATGTGCTGCTGCCAAAATGCCATTTCTCTCTATGAATTAATCTCTTATTTCCTCTCTGGATTTACCATAGGTGTTATATTGGGAATACCCTTATGATTTAATTGAGATCCTTTTAGTCTCATTCCTCATACTACAACATAATCAGCCCTTTTATTGCCCAAATTTCCTTAGTGTGTATATTATTAGAAATCATAGAATTTGTTTTATACCTGATTGCAGGAAATCAGTAAGAAGTAATGCCTTTTAAAATTGAAGGGTCTGGGAGGATTTTCACACAACCAACCAATGAATATATTAAGTGCTGTCATAGTAAATAAATACATAAATATATAAAATAATGAATATTTGCCAGTCTCTCTTGCCTTAAAAACAAAAATAACTGTGTTTTCATTTTTATTTTCTCTCCAAATATTGTCCTGGAATAACTCTTACTGAATTAGAAAAGCTTTGATTAGCTTTGATTCTGACTGCTAGAAAGAGCTATTTGAATCAAACAGAAATAGGAGCTTGAAAATACTCTGGAAAACAGCATGGCTTTTATGTCAAGAAAAAGACCACTCTGTATTTTGAAAGAATACAAACCATTTTCCTAGTATTTTACCCATTAAATATGGGGTGTTTTGTAAAGCAGAGTCAGGTCTATGTACTCTTCGAGTTTCTCTAGAAGTTGTTAAAAATTTTATTCCATGAGTGGAAGACTAGTAGCTGGACTTCTCAATTTCCTTCAATATTAAGTTTATTAGTATCTTATTTTTTCATGATATTATATTAGACTGCCAAAATATTGGAGTATCTTTCCTTGTCCTACTCGCCATTTTCAATGTATATACTCGCTTATTCAATGTATAACAGCTCTTTCCATTTACTAATCAAAATGAATGTTCCTTTCCTCTGTTCTCCTACCCTCTACCCCACAGAATTCTTTTTGGCATGCTTGAACTGTTTAGAAAATAAATTCTGACTTGCATATTTAGTAATCTTAATGAAATAATAATTTTAAAGAACCATGAAAATTAAATGCTTTCTTTAGTAAATATCTCTCATATTGCCAGGAATTCAGGCACTTACAAATTGTGAGAAAGGACTTCTACACCTCCAAAAATAAAAAGAGGTTTGTGTCTTTGAAAGGAAGTAAGAGAGATTTTTTTTTTTTTTTTTTTTTGTCCCTGTGGCTTGTGAGTTTTATCTCACTGGCTAAAATATTTGCTGTAAAATTTAATAATGGAAGGAAGCTGTGATACAGCTTCAGTAGGTGAAATTACATCTAGGATGACATTAAGCCTAAGACTGGCCTTATCTTTTGTAAAAGAATAACCCCGGAAGCTGTAAAAAGTTGCTGTCCCTAGAACATTTTTTTACTGTCTCAGCATTGCTTTCTTGATGTACATGTTGGCCCCTGCAGAAACGTGGTGTTGCATTGTCAGAGACAAGCTTGTGAATGGACTGTAACCAGCTGCAGTAGTGTTTAGAGTGAATGTTAATAGGCCTGTGCCAGGCCAGCACATTGGGACTGGGGGCAGAGTAAGGAGCACTTCCACAGCTGTTCCTCTGAAATATCTTGAGAGACAAGGTTGATGAAGAGGGAAGGGGAGGAGATACTTCAGTTGCCAGAGCAGGGATTTCTCTTCAGCCTGTGGTGAAGACCATGGTGAGGCAGCTGTGCCCCTACAGCCCATGGTCCATGGTGGAGCTGGCAGGTGTGTCCAAAGGAAGCTGTGACTCTGCAGGAAGCCCACAGTGCAGCAGATTTTCTGGCAGGCCGTGTGACCCCTTGGGAAACCCACACTGGGGAAGTAAGTTCCTGAAGGACCACATGCTACAGAAGGGGCCCGTAGTGTAGCAGCTCGTGAAGAACTGCAGCCCAAGGGAAGAAGTAACATTGAAGAAGTTTACATAAGACTGTTTCCCATGGGAGGGACCCCATGGTGGAGATGAGGAAGCAGTTCCCCCCCTGAGGAAGAAGCACTGGCAGAAAGGATGTTTGATGAACTGACCATAAACCCCATTCCCTGTACCCCTAACACTGCTGATGAGGGGAAGGCAGACAAACAGAGTGAAGTTGAGTCTGAGGAGGATAGGAGTGTGGGGAAAGTATTTTTAAGATTTGTGTTTATTTCTCATTATTCTACTCTGATTTTTTTGGTAATAAATTATATTTATTATCAAGAAGTCCAATCTGTTTAGCCTGTGACAATAATTGATGAGTGATCATTCCCTGCCCTTATCTCAACCCACGAGCCTTTTGTTTGATAGTTTCTCTACCTCATCCTGCTGAGCAGGGTAGTGACAATGACTTTAGTGGACACCTGACATCCAGCCAATGTCAAACCATTGCATCAGGTATCTGGTTGATTTCTGTCACAGACTTTAATTCTATTTTCCTTATTTAAAATCTGAGTTTTCTGAGAAGTTATTAAATTTTCAAAGTGATTTTCTCATTGTTTTATAACAAAATTGCATTATTAAATGCATTTCTACTTTGATGTGAACACCGAGATTAAGCATTTTGCTTATTCAGCAACAAAATTCTCCCACTAGGCCTTAAATGTAGATTATTTTCCTGTGAGCACAGCTATCATGATCTTCTCACTCAATTATTTGGTTGGAAGAGCTCAATGGCAAATGCAAAAGCATGCATACTACAGGATAGATAACATATCATAGACAGCTCAAAAGTCTATTAATTTCACACATATATTGCCTCTTACCAAATATCTCCTTCAGAAAAAGAAACACAAAGGAGTTCCCCACATTGAAATAAAACTTCTCCTGAAGTTTTAAACTGAAACCATTTGCAAAGAGAAACTAATGCTAACATCTATAAAGGCTTCACAGTAAAATAAATATAGTTCTGAAGGACACCTTATTTAGACAGGTTGGAGGCCAGGGAGAGAAAAAAAAGTAAAGAATTAAATTGTGAGTGAACAGAGAGCAGCAAAAGAAATGTTTAAATGCAAGCTACAGCACCTTTTCTTCCTCTACAGTAATGTGAATGCTTTGTCATATGTGCCTGGGGAATATTCTCTTTCTCTACTGTTAATTACTGCATCAATACACTTAAAATGTTTAGAGGGGAGGATGGGGAAGTCACTTGAAATTATTTTCAAGCAGATCTTTTAATTCAGATGCTCCATTCTCTTCTAAGTTTCCTGCTCCTGCTTCCTCTCCTCAATGTGTACCTTTGCTGAGCATGCAAAAGGCAGAGAATCTGTAGATTTATAGCACAATTTATTCTCAAGCAAGTGGGGATCGATATTCAGGACACAAGGTCTGCCCTACCCTGATAACTGTAAACCTTCCATCTATCACTGGACACCTCAGGGGAACTCACAAATCACAAAGCACTTGGTTTTCCCTTCCTGGGTTCTTGATTCCTTGTTTAAGCTTAGCTGAGTACTCTATGTGACTCTTCCATTGCTGTTCTACTTCTTAGGACTTAATGAGAAACCAGGGCAAGCAAAGGACAAATGAGACTGTCTTTTTCAGCGAGTCTGGCAACACTTCAGCAGGCTTTGAGAAGGCTCAGTGGTTGGTTTATTTCTTGTCTGTACCTCTTTGCAGAAAGCCAACGTTTTCAGCCATGACTAGGGCCAAAATGGTTAGTATGCCCTAACGACCCAGGAAGTGGATTAATGTGTCCAAACCATCTTTTTGTCCCATTGGTGAATTTCCAGTATGGTCCAGGAGCCGTTACTGAAACTCCGGGTTGTAGCTGCTGCCTGAGGGCAATCTTGGGAGACTGAAGGAAAGCTGCCTGCTCTAAATGCAATGATGGTGCAAAAGATCTTTCAAAGGAGGGAATGAAATCCATGAAGAATGCTACACAAAGTATTTGAAAACGTTCATTGAGGCCCTGTTCTTGGCCTTGGGATAAGCCTCAAGACACTCATGGGGCTGCACTGAGCAGTAGTTATTAAGTTAAGGGGAGACAGAAGCTAAGTGTGATAGCAAGCAGGGAGGGGCAGTAGCATTGCCAGCTGGGGCCCAGACCCACAATACAGCAATGGGCAAGGATGGAACACCCATTTTGGGATGGAAGTCAGTGTACAAACAGTACAATAAAGCCCCAGCAAGTCCTTAGTGAAGAAGCAGATTAGAAGTCAAGCAGAACCCTAGCTTGTAGGGTTTCTCTCAGCACCTTTCCAGCTCAACTTCACCTGAAGCTCTAGATTAGTTTTAAATGTAATCTGAGTAATTTTCTAAAGATGTAAGATGATAATGTAAAGTATTTTTGCTACCTAGAAACCTCTTTACCTGTCCATACCACCTGGAATTCTAGTCTTTTTCCCACTTCTAACCCTCAAACCTTACCTCAAATTTAGATCCGGACTAAGATTTAAATCATAAAACAAACTATAACCCAGAAGCTGTTAGGGAGAGTTCCTGACACAATCTAGTCCTGACTTTGGCAATTGCCTTGCAATCCCACTGCATCTATACTTCTGTCTTTATATCACTCTAATGTTAATGCTAACCCAAAGACTTCAGGTGAGCTGAAGCTTAATCCAAAACCGGCTTCTATAAACTAAAGGAAGAAGTCAGAGAGAATCCTTAGTAGAGCTCACCCTTCTTCTGGCATCCCTTTTTCAGTCTCACTGTAATTGGAGCTCCAGGCTTTGTCTCTCTCTGACCCCCAGGCATGACCCTAAAGCTAATCCTATGCCTAAATCTCATGGTGGGATGAAAGCAGCCAGATCCTTGAGAAAGCTCCTGTCAGGAAAGAATTATGGGTGTAGCCCACTTTCTTTTTTTGGTGCTTTGTAGTCCCACTTCCACCTGGAGCAGTAAGCTTTGTCTCATGGCTCATTGCTCCCTAGACAATTTTTATGAATTTCACGCAGTAGTCTCAGTTATCCTTTCTGACTATTCCCATTTTATTCAGTATTTGTCCAACACACTTCCTCATTCTGTTCCTCAGGTGTATCACAGAGTAACAGTAACCTAAGAACTCACATCTGTTCTTCAGTCTTTCTCCTTACTTGAAGTTGCCCATCTGTTCTCTTTCTCTTGTATCATGTGTGCTCCTGATAGACAGATTCATTAATGAATGATTCATTTATTTAATGCAATATCTCTGTCCTTTTATCAAGAAAATTGTGTATGCAAATTTTGGCCACGAACATCACTTTGTTTGGTTAAAGACATTACAGTGTCAATGAACTTAATATACATGCACAAGTATTTGCACTAAGTGTAGAATTTTAATGACTGAGATCAGTATCAGTATCTGATCCAAGGCAAGTTAAGCCTCGATCTTAATTATGAGTTCTTGTGCAGATATGACCTCACTATGATGCTGCAATCTAGATTCTTAAAGCCTTATTGCTCAGATTCAGGTTCTTAAGTAACTGACCTTCAGTTTTAACAAAGTTTATTTCCTTAATTTTGATGATTAAAAGCTTGAATCCTTGAACTTTAAAAGTCATGATAACAGAAAATACATTAAGTATATCTTCTTCTTCTTTATTTCATTCTATAGGACCTAATAATTAGTAAATTAGTCTCTTATTTGCAAATTCAGAGGTAGCAATATTGAAAGAATCCATCAAAATAAAAAGCTTATCGTGAACATATCTTTAATTCTTTAGGCTATAAACCTCCTAATAGAGTTCTTACATGCTTTTACCTTAATTACAGAAGTTCAGAGACAGTTTTCGTTTTGTCCTCTGATACAAGGATGTCTGCTGGTAGTAAAGGTTTTCCTAATACTTGCAGGTGCCATTATGGGGCGAATTCACTGCCCTTCTAATTCTGACTTTCATAATGAGACACTAAATGATGAAGCTTTTATCTCTCTAAAAATAAAACACTATTATATTTAATTTTGGTGCTTTCTCTAAATCCCTTCTGGCAAGCCTCTGTATAGTCAGTCCCTGTCCATTTTGGGAAAGCAAACTACTATTAGTGTAAATTGCTTTTTAAAATCCTCATGTAGACCATGCACACTGTTCACATTTTGAAGTCTCACCTGTCTAACTGCTTGGGAAACAAAATGAGGTTTTATTTTCATTTCCCTTTATAAACCACATAGTTCATATGATCAAAGAGATCACTAGTTACAGTTAGTTCAGTTATTCTTGAGGTGTTTCTCCTTTTTAAAAATGTTTTTTTCTTTGACAAATCAGTTTGAATTGATTCAGCTCTGTTTATTAGGTTTCTGGAAATGAATACATGTAACATTTTATTTCTTCAGTAAATTTAATCAGCTTTAAGAAAGTTCAGAAGTTCTCAAACTTTTCTCTTTGGTGCCTATCTAATTAAGTCAAACACAAGGTCATGTTGTCCTGGATTTTTCTACATAATTTCTGCCTAATTAGTTTCCTTTAAAAATGAAAAACAAATAACATTTTGTAGGAGGACTATTACTTGCTAACCTTCATGCCAATAACTAGAAAATTGGAAACATTTATTCGAAAGGAAGAAGAGATTCCTCCAAGAAATTTGGATAATACCCATAGACTTTCTGCCAGAAGTCTATATGAGATCAACTGGCTTTAAGCAGGGGGAAGAACAGAAGGAAGATATTTGGTGAGTTTGCCAAGACTTGTAATAACTATACAGCCAACTAGAAAATACAGAATATGCCCCACAGTTAAAATGCACTCCATGTCCAGCTGACGAATGATAATAAATGGGAAAAGCCAGGAGGCCCTTATTTCTCAACACCTTTATCAGTGACCTGTGTGATGAAACAGATTGCTCTGCAACAAATGGCAGAGCTTCAGATCAAAGGGATCTTGCAGTACTAGAGTATTAGGCCAACAGAAGATCCATAAAGCTCAAGAGAGAAAGTGAACATTTCTGTAGGAGAGGTAGAAAACCCCCAAATATATTGATGATACCACCTGGGATGCAACTGACCAAATAGGAGACAGGACCCAGGTGTTGGGGTGAAAACCAAACTGAACTAACAGGTGACAGGCAACCACAGCTGTGGAAATGTTAGTAGAAATGTGGTTAACAGAACAAAGAACTATATTACATAATTCTGCTTAGAGGTAGTGACATGACATTTAGGACAACCTAGCCAATATTTGGTTACCTAATTCACAAAAATTATTGAGAAACTGGGCAGGATTCAGCAGAAGGCTACTAAAACAATCAGGAATTATGGGAATATGGCAAATCTGGAGGTAAATTGTTTAATCTGGCAAAGAAAAGTCTAAAGGGTCTATAAGTATCTGAATGTGCATTAAAAAGTGGATGGAGCCAAGCTACTTTTTAGAGTCAAAGTAGTGCAGTAGTGGCAGGCTCCTGAAAGAGGATTGTGGAGCCTTTATCCTCAAAACTTTTCTACACCCAGATAGACATAGCCATTCTGATCTGTTCTAGTGTTGGACATGGTCACATTTAAAGGGAAAAGTTGGATGAGAAGTTTGCAGAGCTCCCTTCCAGTCAGTATTTTTAATATTCTCTGTTTGGTCAGACAACTTTGATTGTGAGAAATATACATTTTAAATAAATAACATCTAAAGTATACTAAATGACTTCTAAAACTGCAAGTCAGTTCATTTATATTGGCCTTAATTAAGATTCTTCAGAAAAAAATATAAAATATCAATGCACTTATTTGCATTTTGCTTGGCTTACTAGAAGTTATTTACATATTTGAAAATCCAGCCTGAGATTTTAAAGAGAAAGCATAGGTTTTGCACACAATATATACTGCAGGAGTGGTATTACCAAGGTTTAAACTTATTGATGTGGAAGAAAAATTATCTACATGATGAGAAAATGAGGAGGGATTGCATGATGTAGTTTGTCTCTATTAAGATTAAAGGATGGACATTAAAATAGCCCTTAGGTAACTAACTCCTATGGACTTTCAATGAAACTGAAGTGTCTAAATGCCACTCTTGCCTTTGGAATTCTAGCATGGATTTCAGCTCCAGAATCCCTGAGCTCATTTTGTCAACATACTTGTAAGGAGAAAAGTTACTTTAAATTTATTGTCCTTTGAAAAGTAATTGTCAAAAACTATTAAAAGAACATTGGAACTATGCTGAGCCAGGAGAAAAAAAATCCTGAAAAGCTATTCTTCCAACACCTCCCAAATAGACTGAAAAAGATATAGAATCATAGAAAATAAACTGATGTTCCATCTGCTACCCTCAAAAGAGAGGAAAAAAAAAAGATTTATTTCACGCCAAACTAGTGAGAGATTCACTCTTGTAAGCCTCTAGGAATAGAAGTTTTTAAAAAGTTTAATTTGTCTTTTTCTCATCTTCTTAAATTCTTGGAATGAAAACCCTTTTTTTCTCGCTTCTCTGAAATTTGAGAACGATACGTACAATATGCATATTTGTTCTGCCCGTAAGAAATTAATTCCTTGTACATTCACTTTCTGGAAATTATAGAAATAAATCCAAAATATTTCAAAACTTCTTTCCTTCTCCTTCACTCTCGTTGAAATGTCTTTCATATTTCATCTGCTTTTGTAACCTCAATGCAAATATATGCAAGGTCTTGCACCTGGGTTAGGTAACCCCCAATATCAATACCAGTTAGGAGATGAAGGGATTAAAAGCAACCCTGCAGAGAAGGACACCAGGGTGCTGGTGGATGAAAAACCTGGATGTAAGCTGGCAATGTGCATGAACGTGCAAAGCACAGAAAGGGAACCATAGGCCCAGAAAGGGCTGCATCTAAAACAGCATGTCAAGGGAGGTGATTCTTCCCTGTATTCTGCTCTCGTGAGTCCCCACCAGGGGTATTGTATCCAGCAGGGTCCTCAGTACAAGAAAGATGCAGACCCATTGGAGTGGGTCCAAAGGAGGGCTACAAAAATGATCAGAGGAATGGAACATCTTTCCTATGAGGACTGGCTGATAGAGTAAGGGTTTACAGGCTTGAGAGGAGAAGGTTCTGCGGAGACCTTACTCTAGTCTTCAAATATTTAAAGGGTGCTTTTAAGAAAGATGCAGATATACATTTTAGCAGGTCCTGCTGTGATACAAGGGGTAATGGTTTTAAACTAAAAGTGGGTAGATTCAGCCTAGATATAAGCAAGAATTTTTTTACTATGAGGGTGGTGAAACACTGGAACAGGTTGTCCAGAGAGGTGCTGGATGCCCCATCCCTGGCAACATTTAAGGTCAGGTTGGATGGTGCTGTATAGAGAAACCTGGTCTACTGAAAGATGTCCCTGCTCATTGCTAGGGGTGTTGGACTAGATGACCTCTTAAGGTTTTTTCCAACCCAAACTATTCTACAATCCTATGATCTTAAATGCCAAGAAAAAAACAACCCTTACAAGAGCATTGATTCATAAGACTAAGTACAGCATACAGGGTCAAAACTCTTGACTAAAAGTAGTGAATATTAAACCTTCATTTGTGGAAATAAAATTCTGATAGTTGTCTTAAATATATTCTGAATTCCAGTTTCCTAGACAGCAGCTTTCCTGTCATCACTTTTGTAAATACTCTTTCAGACTAGTGTCAGAAAAGTGCATGCAAAAACTGGATATACATTCATAGATGCAGTATCTAATAGGTTAAATATGTAGGTAATTTCAATACCTTATGTTAGTAGCTTACGTTTAAATATCTGATGCTACCAGGCCACGTGCAAATTCAAGTACTGTTCCCACCTGCATAATTTTGAATACGTTCCATGTTTAATAGTCATCTTTAGTAACTTTTTGTAGAATGCACAATGCATTTTTTGATGGGGTAACTTTACTAGTAAAGAAAATATGCCTTATTCCATGTGGTTTTTGGAGAGACTGAGCTGTGTGAATAGGAAAGATGAAGAGAGAGGGGTTAGGTAAATAATTAACCTTTGAAAATAACTCTTGCTCTTGGAGTGTGCATATCAATATGATATAATTACCACATTATATTCACTGTTGGCTGAAGATCACCATAGGTAATTTAAACAGTGAGCTCACATTTACATAATATACGAGCAGCAGGTTCTTTTAAAACCTTGCTGAGAAGAGGCCAACATATTTGTGTATCTACTTCAGATGCACCAATTGTGTTTAATTTTCCTGTTTCTAGGGATTTTTTTTTCCTCGTTAATACATTCTTACATATTTCCAAGAAGTATTACTAATACTTTGACCTGAACTGAACTGATTTACCTGCGATCAGGTCAAATTTAGTTAGAATTGGAAGAAAATGTTGTCTACCTTTTGGTAGAATCTTAGTGAAATTTCCCAAAATCTTAGTCTCTTTGTATTATTGTTCAGCCTGGATCTGATTTTCCAGTCAGCTGCCCTGGCTAGTTTTTTAAGTAAATTCCTTTTGAATGAATCCAGATCAAATCTGGTTGTATATGGGGCACAGTTCAGCAGTCCAAGTGTGGAAGTTTGAAGATAACCACAAGACAATTTCAAATACAAATAGATAGAAATATTCTGAAAAAAGGAAAAAAATATATTTTCCCCTTCAGTTACAGGCAAAGGCAATTTACTAAGAAATGTTTTTGTCATTAAGAAGTTGATGTCTGAGGAACTGGAGCTCCTCTACATTATGCCAGGGCCTGTCAGAGTAGTAACTGGAACAGGGATTTTTTCTGCTTTTTCACAAGAGAAATTGATGCACTTCAGGTTAATTATGAGGAAGAATGAGAAAATAATTTTCAGGGTATAGAAATCCATTTCTATTTCCAAGTCATTTTGTCACAGGCTGTAAGTCTATAAGTCAATGGTAGAAATTTCACTTTGGATTTTAATTACAGTCAAATTTCTTTAGAAGCACCTCCAAGTGAATTAGAATTTTAAAAAATCGTCTTCATGCTGAGCCTTAACAAAAGAAACTGAGTTTATCTCACAGCCTCCCTCAGCATTATCAGACTCTTGAGCCTGTGAGCCAGACAGTAATATGTGAGAAATGATCCAACAGTAGAATGCTTTGGGCTTTATTGCTTACCACTGTGCATTGGCATAATTCATTTGATTGACGAATAGTAACATCCCTTTCTCCATAAAAGCTGCAATTTTTCTTTATTTATTAGGTTTCAAGCCAATACTCCAGTTTCATAATGTGTTAGTGATTGCTTGTAAGCTGTAAAGTGAATTTTGTGCATTAACTCTGACAAGGATGAAATTATAAAGTGACTGGAATTAAACCTTTACTATGGGCCGAACTAATTTCATTAGTCCTGAATATCATGTAAAGCACAACATTCTGCTGCTTTTAAAAACATATAAATTGCCTTTATGTGGGGTTGAAGAGATTAAAGATAATTTAAATATATGACAACTGGTCTCCAGTGAAGTTCCATTCATCTGCCCTGCACAGATTCTTTTTGGCAGCTGATGCTCCTTGTATCTGCCTTTTGTTTATTGCCTATAGGTCTTCATTCTGTTGTCAAATGTTAAAATGCTTTTTGTTAAATTTGATGGCCAGCAAGGGAGATTAAAGGTCTTTGCCATCTAAAAAGTAACATAGTTATCTAGTTGTTGTCTTGTTTATTTTGGCACTTCCTGTCCAGTGGGGTCAAAAAGCTGTACTGTCTTTGGGATATGGATAGTTTTTTAGGCATACTTCTTTTGGCTGTGGTGATTTTCTTCACAGTGGCTGGTATGGGGCTGTGTTTTGGATGTGAACTGCAAACAATGTTGATAATACAGAGGGGTTTCTTTACTGCTGAACAGGCCTTACACAGGGCCAAGGCTTTTTTTTCTTTTTGTACTGCCATGATGGTGAGGAAACCGGGTGTGCATGGGAGATTGGAAGGGGACACGGCTGGGACAGGCAGTCCAAGGGAGCGCGGCGCTGCCCCAACGCGGCTCCCTCCACGCTTCCCTCCTTGGCACCAGCCTCACCCCCATGCTGCTTCTCCTGCTACACCTAGGGTTAGGGTTACCAAGGGGTGACCAAAGGGATATTTCATACCAAATGAGATCATTCTGGGAAAAGAAAAAAGAAGAGTGGAGTTTGGAGTGATGTCATTTGTCTTCCCAAATCGCTGTGATCAGGCGCTGCTCTCCTGGAGATGGCTGAACACAAACCTGTCCATGGGAAGCAGTAAAGTAATTCCTTGCTTTGCTTGCATATGCATCTTTTGTTTTCCTTATTAATCTGTCTTTAGATCAACCCATGACAACTAGATCCACTTACTTGTAAAATTATTTTTCAATAAATAATTTGTTTAACTGTACAAGGCTATACTTTTCTACAGTTTTTAAAATTCAGAATTGACCTGATAAAGTAAAATATTCTTTAAATGCATGATAAATCTTACTCTGAGTTGTGAAGAAGAAAATCCTGGAAAAATACAACTTAATTCATAAGTAGCTCTCATCTCTGGAAAAGGATATTTGATAATATTTAGATCATAGTATTTTACACTCAGGATTATTCACTGAAATGTGATTACAGGCAGCACTTATAGGGTCTCTATGTGAACTGCAAATTGCCCTTTGGAGCTAATTTTAATTAGAAAAACAGTTGTTATCTCTATATTTGCTTCCTGCAGCATGATCAGGTGGTACCTCATCCCTAGATGACCTTGAATGGCATCTTAATTTCAGAAGCTGGAGAGGTGAGAAGTGAGATAGCCGAATATCATGGTTTACCCCAGCCAACAACCAAGCCCCACACAGCTGCTCACTCATGAGGAGATCCCACCAGAGGTATCAGGGAGAGAATCAGAAGGGTAAAAGCTGGAGAACTTGTGGGTTGAGCTAAGGACAGTTTAATAGAGAAAGGAAAAGATGCATGTGCAAGCAAAGCAAAACAAGGAATTAATTCACTGCTTCCCATGGGTGTGTAGGTGTTCAGCCATCTCCAGGACAGCAGGGTCTGATCATGTGTGAGTGATGTGGGAAGACAAATGCCATCACTCCAAACACACTCCAAATGTGAGCAATTTACCTTCCTTGCTACTAGTAAAACATAAAGTACCACAAATAACATTTTCCTGGTTTAGACGTTTGTTGTCTTAAGAAAATATGAAATGCTGTCACTTAGGGGAATACTCTCTAAAGATAATTTAAATTAACAGATTGTCTTTTAGAGACCATAAAAGTGATGTGGACTTCAGATGGGGACCCATGGCAAAAAGATAGCAGAACAATCCAAAATTTCATCTTTCTGATTGCCTTAAACTAATTTCTCTCTATCTCAAACTCAAATTTCCTGAAAGTGATAAGTAGGAGAAAGAGAGGTTACTTAGGAAAGAAAAAAGGACTGAAAACATGTAGGTCATTCTAGAAAGGACTTATTTACATAATCACATTTGTTAAGGATAAAATAAAGCAAAATGTTACCACAAGAGAAAAAAAAGGTAAAAAAAGCCTATAATTTCTAACACATAAGTGAACATGTTCATTCTGCATGTCACACTTGCTTTTAGATTCTCTAATGATAATTAAATTTTTTGTTTTTGTTTTTGTTTTTGTTTTTGTTTTTGTTTTTGTTTTTGTTTTTGTTTTAATTTAAAACTAGACAACATAAAGACTACAATAAACAAAACCTCACAGCAATTCAGGAAGGATGCCCTTCTGACTCTAATTACATGATTTTTAAAAATGTAGTCCCAGGCCTGCAAATCACGTTTAATATGCTTTGAGTGGTTAGCTACGGATTCCATTTCAGATGTCCTTGCAGTTTTCTAGCTTCATAGTGGACACTGTAAAAATTATTTTTCTTAGCAAAGCACCAGGAATTTCAAAACAAGATTTCAATGTTTATGTGTTTAGTGCAGCAAAACCAAAAGGTGGTAGAAATCATGCACTACAGAGAACGTAGTCTCAAATGGAAAAGAAAAATAAGGAGATAACCTTAAAACTTTTTTTTTTTTTTCCTTGAAGTGGAGTCTTCCAGCTGAATGAATACCACTGCAGGAAGTAATGACATGGCTTATAAATGAAAGCCTTTCACATGCAAGTGAAAACCCATGATTTATTTTCCAATTTAAAATGTCTCTGCTTAGAAATTTTAGTCTAAAAATACTTAATTTTGAAAGAAAGTTAAAATAATCCCCTAAAACTTTTGACAAAAACGAAAATAATCAGAAGTGATTACTCTTATGACATCTTCTGTGAGGGGAAAAAAACAAACAACAAACCAAACTATCAGATATTGAATAGCTTTACTTATTAAGAAATAGTAAAGCTATAACAGCTTAGCCATACAACACAAAGAATCACTGGTAGAGATGGGTCTTGAAGAAATCTCCTTAAAGTTGTTCTGTACAAAAATAAAGAGACAAAAAATGTTCTGGGCAATCTTTCCAAGATTTTCCTGCTACTAGAGACAGGGCTTAAACAGTTATCTTCCTCCCAGAAGAAGCTTCCTCAGCACTTTAAGGAAAAGTCAGGCATTTTTCAAAGATTCTCTTAGTAGTCCTGATAATTTGTGGATAACTAAGGAATATCTGGCCAAGACTATGACTCTTAATATCTTTTAAAAGTACAAAGTTAGTGCTGCAGGGACAAGATCTGTATGGTTTAAATAAACATAATCTTCTGTAATTCATAATTCGCCTTTTTTTTTTTTTATTATTGTTCTATAGGGTACAATGGACTGAAGGGTTAATAGTTTAGAAATCTGCTCACATAGGTAGGTCTTTTCCAGTTTGACTGTCCCATGGATGAATGTCACTGGAATGAAAAGCTTTGTGATAAACCAAGTTAACATTGTGCGCACCATGCAAAACATGACACCTTTAATCACCATATATTTTTGCAAATTTTGCAGTACAAATAGAGGTTGGCAGAGAAGGGAGTGACTTTTCTTTGTTTAAGGCAGAAGTGGTTTTCTGTAATGATATTTAGAGCTTTGAGAAAGAAATTAAAAAGTATTTCAAAAAAGGCCAAGCTGAGGATTATTCTATGCCTAATAATGTATTCCAAAGAGGGAATTGTTATGTATAACACACCATATAAATGTCAAAGTGCTATCAAAGACCTTGTAATAATTTTGACTAAAAAGATGTGGCTTATATATGTGACATCATGTAATTTCCTTTTTTTCTTCTTGAAAGAAGTAACTGAGAAAACTCAGAAAGCAGTATGTGTATTCACTCTACAAAAGCCTGTTTGTTCAGATGTGCCTGTCTGTACACTGCAGACCTATTTTTCAAGGCTTAGAGAAAAAAGAAGTGATCAGAGAATGTGGTGAAAAATGACAAAGAAATACAAAATAAGACTTTTGCACACGCTTATGCCAGTGAACTTGAAGAAGGGGAGAAAGAAATTTTACTAAAAAACATGCCATTTGACTTTGACTGAAGAATGGCCTTTGAGATTAAATTTAGGTAGAGCTGTGTGTTGACAAAGAGGACTAAAAGACTAGTTATATTTGCTTGTGTCCTTTTCAACTGAATGATTTCTTTGGGATTTGGAAGACCATTGTTCCTTTCTATTTCAGCAGGCAGGTGGCCAATGGAAGGAAAGAGAAGAGTACATTGCACTTTGGCTTCAGTGTGCCCCTCTCAAAGGTAGACTGTGTTGGGGTGTGTACCTGGTTCTGGCCCAGCTCGATGGTCAGCCTGGGCCCCCGGCTGCTCNTAGTTGTCCTAGAAACTGCTATCAAACTACAAAAAAGATACATCCTAAAACAAAAGGCCTTTCTAAAGTTGTGCAAACTTTGCTAAACTTAACAATAACACTCTTCATACTGTATTCATAACTAAAGCTTCTAAATCATTTTTTTTGCAGACTCACAAGACTGGAGGGTCAAAAGGACAGAGATCATCCAGCAATCCAAGAAGTGAAATATGGTCTATTGACTTGGACATATGGAAAAGTCTTTCACTTCAGAAGTAAGGGAAGATCACGCAGGAAAACTACAATTTTCAATAATGTAGTCTTTTCTCCAATTTCATTACAGGTTGCACAAACTAAACAACTTTAAGGAAGCTTGGTCAAATCACTTGAAATTTTATATATGTAAATTCTAATACTTCTAGTCATTTTAGTACTTCTTTCATTTCTAACTCCATTCTATACTTTTTAAAGATGACACAACCAGGGGCCCTGTTACCCAAAATGTTTGATTACACTTTTTCTCTACTGTTTTCTGCCTCTCTTATTTCATTATTTGTTTCGTTTTTCGCTTCCTCATTTTCAGCAGAGGTGTCCTCTGTCATTCACAATAACTTCCTTCTTCTTTACAGTTTTTCCAAGTGCAAAGCACATCAGCATAAGCTCATACTTGTCACTGAAAGATCATCTAGATGCAGCAACCTATATCAAAGACACAGATAATAAAAGAAGCATGATATTTTTTCACACTTCACATCTTCAATAAAGGACAAAACAAGTTCAATGTACAGAAATGTACTTTAAAAAGAATTGACTTATTATTTCCCAGTAAGGATATAGAAAAGACTCATATTTTCTGCCTTTTCTCTTTATTTTGGCTTCACACAATTTTTCTGCATGCCGTCTTATTGCGTTTATGGTGCTTTATAGAGTGACATTCAAAGAGAAGAAAGGGGAGAGATGGAGGATACTCTTAACCTAGGTTGTATGAAATTCCTTCAGTTAAGAGGGAACAGACAATAGAGTAATGCTTCTTAATAATCTGAGGCTCTCCAACATGCATTAGCTGAGTTAATTTTTATGGATTTAACTCCTCTTTCCTTTTTCTCACTTCCTGAGACCTCAACAGCTCATTTAAGCTGAATAAGAATGAGGAAAATGTGAATGAAACTTCTTTGCTCATAGCAGTGAGGTTTTTAATTTGAAGTACTTTACACTAGTTAGAATCTGCGGATACAATGTTTGACAGTAATCTGTCACTATTTAGATCAGGTGTTCTGCCTTCACCTGAGACTTGGTATTTCAGAGGAAGGTGAATTACTTCCCTGTAAGAAAAATAATTTCCTCCAGT
Source organism: Rhadina sibilatrix (assembly GCA_013400275.1). Classification (NCBI taxonomy): domain Eukaryota; kingdom Metazoa; phylum Chordata; class Aves; order Passeriformes; family Phylloscopidae; genus Rhadina; species Rhadina sibilatrix. Next base: position 673,443 of record VWYO01015880.1, read on the forward strand.
TTTGAAAATGTTCCATTTTTAGCATTTCTTCCTATTGTTCCAGATAAAACTAGTCCTCAATCATAAGCTTTTAGCCTGCATATTGAGCTCTTACTAGTCACATTCATGCCAGTCCATAAGTTTTGCTGAAATTTATCCTTATTTGCACTGTCTCATTATACCTTTTTTTCCTTTTTCTTTTATTAACAAAGGCATTATGACATTTTCCAATTTTGTTGCTTGCTACTTATCTCCTACATTGCCAAGCAAGAAAGCCATTCAATCAATCTTGAAGGACTTTTTCAGTACTAAACACCACCTATGTCAAGTAAAGCAGCCTTTTTGCTGGTTTGTTGATCTTCTAAACCTGAAAGGATGTCTTTCTCTTTTGGAGGACCAGGGTTGAAAGAGGATGACAGAACAGGTTTACCAGTGCCCTTCACAAGGATTTCATATGTCCTCACAGCAGCTCAATAAACTCTATTATTTCTAATAGGATTATTCCTGGTCTCAATGGCAGCAAAGCAGGGACTTACCTAATTAAATAAGAGGACTCCAGATTTTAAAAAAGCTGTTTTTCTGCCGTATATACAAGGAAGAGAGAGGGATAGTCCAGTATATGAGCATGCTGGATAAGTATCTCTGTTTTATTCCTGCCTTGGTAATGACCTGGTTTAGTGCTCTTTGGTGTGACATGTGACACATTGCTTTTCTTTATCTTTTCCTCATCTTGTGACATTGGAACTCTGTTTTTTTAATTGCTTTGAAAGGCATGGATCAAAAGTGACTACTGAGAGCAATACTGTGTGTCTAATTGTAATGATGCAAAAATCTAAGGAAATTAAAAGTGTATAATTTAAGGATTCTGGGGAATTAATGCACCATTGAATGACACTGTTCAGATTAGGAATTATTGCATAATGACTGAATTTAGGTTTTTGGAATGTGGTCAGGAATTCTGTAAGTTTTTTGTTCGTTAGATGAAATAAGAGATTCTAATTTTCACCATAGTTTTTGTTGTACTTGGAAAGAAAACAAACAGCAAAAGGAAATACATTTGGAAGGGTCATCAAAAAGAGGTTTGCAGTTGTGTAATATGCAAATTATCTTAGTTTCAAGGCCCAGTTCTAAAGGTTTCAAGCTGAATTGTAGAAACTCAACAATTCTGAAGATCATGTTACTTTGAAAATTTAAATACTTGATGCCTGGGGAACAAAAGCTGTGTGCTTAAAATGCCACCTTCCCTTGTGTCTCTGCCCCCATCATAAACTTAATTCATGATTACTACACCTGTCTTATTGGTGCACTTTATCTGCAGAGCTTGCTTCTGGACTGGGCGTGCCATGCTGTGACTCGTTACCCACAAGGTTGTTTTGCTCTTTCTCCTCGAATTGACTGAAATGAGATTGAAAGGAGTAAAGACGACAGGCACTAATTAATTACCTATTTATTAGAGAGAAACTTGTTCATGGTATATTAGTAAGAGGTTCACAAATTATATGAATCACTGAAAAAACATCACTGTCTCTTAACTTGGGCTACATTTTAAGCAGTTATTTAAGTGTCAAAAAGAACACCAAGTTATCAGTTGTAGATTAATATAGTACCCTGAAAAGGCCATTCAAAGTTTTGGAGCAAGTTACCCTCCCTGTGGCCTTTCACACTGCTGCTGAACTATGTATGTTCTCTGGGTGTGCATAGGATTGCAGTGTTAATGAGTCTCAGTGTTGCAGGAATGAAGTGGAAAAAGAATGTGGAAAGCCCCTACAATAAAACCAATGAGCTTCCTTCTTATTTGTCATTTCTCTATCCAACTGAAATATAAACAAAATGTGCAACAATCTGGTATCTCTTTGTAGACCCTTCAGTATGAGATTGAATCCTAAAGTAAAATTCTAATGAGAATGACCTAACTCCACCATGGGGAAAAACCCAAAAAACCAAACAAAAGCCCCAGAATGCAGTAACAACAAAAAAGTCTCCCCAGGAAAGCAGTCTCTGACAATTGTGTTTAAAGTCAAAGTTTATTGCTCTCAGATTATCCAATTGAGTGTAACCCCATGTACTGAGGAGAGGGATCATTTTACTCATTATGAGGATACGGCATACTCCTTCTTTGAAACTGTACTGTCTTTTGTGATCATAATCAGGCAAAATATGTTTATCATGTTACCATGATGGATGTCATTAGTTCCACACAGCAGATATTGAACATCTGATGCACTAGTTTTGCTAACTGTAGGACAGGAGGAGTTGTCACAGGATCTTTAAACCTTAGGAGAAATTTGCTGTCTCAGAGTCAGTTAGCTGTCAGATGTGGTTAGTCATGATAGCAAAGGCCCATTGACTTTAAGAAGAACTTATGGATTTTATCTTTGGTAAACCTAGGAGATACAGTGCTTGTCTTGAACAAAGAAACAGTTTTCTTCTTTATAGTCACTCCAAAATAACAAATCCAGCCCTTTCACTCTTCTGCTGATGACATATATTTTCTATAAAGAAAATATATGAAGCTTCCACAGCAACTATGTCTCCACCTTCTATTTTTTTTATCGATAGAAAGACCATATCTACGGTTCTTGTAATTTATTTATCTTTGAGCTAAAATTGAATAGACTTTATTTGTGTATATCTAACATAAATACTTGCTTTACCTACATTTATTAGGATGTAAGAAAGGCAATGAAAACCATGAATATTGTTCATCAAAAGTAATTTTATATCAGTTAATCTAAACTACTGTATTTACTTTTCTTCCCTAATTTTGTTGAACATTTTTAGATTGTTTTAGTTCTGTTAAGATATGAGCCAGTAGATTCTCGAAATTAAATTCCTCAATTTAATCACAAAAGGTACCAGGTAAACTTATGTTGAATCACATCTTTTACCTCACTACCTGTTCCTTCTAGTTCTATGGACAGAACTACCTGTTCTGTCCATAGACAGGCTGTTTTAATGCAAGTCACAAGCTTGGCTTTGCAGATCATGGGAACCTGAACATTTATTTTATGGTGTTAAGGAAATGCTGGTTTTGTCCATGTTAAGGAAATTTAAACTCTGATGGCTTGTTGGGTTTACTCCTGATGGCTTTTTATGTTCAGTCCTAAATTTTCAGTGGTCTCGGTTGGAACTGGGTGACCCTTAAGGTCCCTTCCAACCCAAGATATTCTATGAATGTATGATTGTATGATTTATCTGACAGTTGAAGTATTTACTGCTTTTCTTCCCAATCCTGCTTTGATTCTCTATTATCCAATAAAGGTCATGATCCAATTTATTATCCAATAAAAGGCTGAGGTCATGATCAAGCTTTTGTCTTACAGTAAGTAAGAGGAAGCTCTCTTCCTCTACACACCTTATTGTGAGAGGTATAAAAAACCAGTACTCTGGGTCAGACAGCCCTGTGTCAGACTGAATCGACGTGGACTAAGAGATTTCAGATCTAAATGCGTGAGGCTGAAAGAGGTTTTCAAAAGAATGTAGAAACACATTTATTTCTTCAATGCAATATCTTGAACTTTGTTTCCTCTGTCAGAAAAAAGATACTGCAGAGGCTGAATGAAGTGATTGACAGAGTAAAGAATCATAGACTCAAAGTTTTGGATTGGAAGGGACCTTAAAGATCATCTAAATCCAGTTTCCTCCACCATAGTGAGTTCCCCATTCAACCTTTGCCTTGAATAATGTCAAGGATGGAGCATTCACAGCTTCTCTGTGAAACCTGTTCAGTACTTCACCCTCTGGGTGAAGAATTTCTTCCTAATATTTTATCTAAACCTACTCTCTTTCAGTTTAAAACCACTCCCCTAGTCCTGTCACCACATACCCTTGTAAAAAGTCCTTCTTCAGATTTCTAGTAGGCCCACTTTAGGTACTAAAAAGATCAACTTTCAAGATGAACAAACTTAGGATGCAGAGAAAAAGACAAATATTAATTTTACACTTAGATTGTTGGAGAGCAATTGCCATCACAAAAAAGACTTTTATGACTGCCATCAACACAGAAGAAATCACAGTCAGACTGCAGTGATTGATTTTAATTTCTGATTTAAAGATAGTGTAAGAGAAAACCAGACCTCACTAAGAATTCCCTCACATATCATCTGACCATTTATTACAGCACAAATTATGTAACTAAAATGCAAGAAGAAAGGCTTGTTCTCTAAATCGTGCAGATTAAAATGGAAGCTGACTAAGATGCAATCATCTAATAGAGCTGTGCCACTTTACACCATGATCTTGCTTGTAATCTTTACATAATCTCTATATTTTCAGTAGCAGGTCCTTCTGTGAGTAGGGTTTGCCTTTACAACTCATAGCAAGTGAAATGTCATTAGTCCCATACTGTCACTGATTAGAATCTCTGAATATTTGCTGCACTGCGTACTGGGAATTATACATATTCATCTTCTGGCAAATATTTACCAAACCCATACAACACACCTTCATAAACATCTCCTTTCCATTGGAAAGGTAAACCTTTGCATACGGTAATAGCATCTCATGCATTAATCCTGCATAAACAATAATTATTTATAATTATACAAAACTGTAATTATGCCAAGCTGTCTGCACATTTGCACGTTGGTGAAGAGTGGCTTGGGGGGTTTGCTAGAGTGGAACCCCCTGTACCACTGCTGTATGCTAATTGGACTCCTGAAAAGTTCAGGGAAATCATTCTACATGACAGCATTCATCTGCCAAGCAACAAGTGTGTGTCCCAGCAGGGAGCACAAATGCTACCAAATGCAGCATATACACCAACACATGCATACACAGCAGTAGGATAAAGATCACTAGGAGGAAACTAATCAAAAATATGCTGATTAATAAACAAAGAAAACCACTTTAAGGAAATACTGACCCTAAGGAGAAATGCAGTCAGAAATCTCAATGGACCTACAATCAACAGGTTATTGGGTACAGTGACTTTTGTATCCCATATCACAGGGCCAATTATTTGAGTACAACAATTTCAGTACAAAAGGGTGGGTAGTTAGCTTTGGTTCCTCTAATCTCTATGCATGGCTGAAACTTCCACCAAGTCAATGAGCTGAATCAGACTGCTAAGAGCAGGAGCAAAGGATTTGCTTTTTAACCCAAGACCAGAATTTATTTTCTATAAAGCCAGATATCTCATTTTCTATCTGTACTGGTGATATGTATTTGTTTTTGAGTGACTTCTTTCACACATGCCAAAACGGAATGCCTCCACAAGCATATTTCTTGTATTGCAAGGTAACTTTATTTCAGCATGTTTCTTCCTGTTACTTTCATCAGTCTGTCACCGTCCTGGCACTGCCTCCCTAATTCACATTGATGCCTGTAAAAGTACTTCATGCCTTTTATTGAAACTGTCAAAGCACTTGAGCAGATGCACAAGCATAAGCACCAGAGCTGTCCCATCCTCTCCTCCTGGGCAGCTCATCAGAAGGTACAGGCTTTATCGACACCAGTTGTACTGCTTGTAACTACTATCCAAGTAGTTACAGCTGGAGCCAGAAGGATACAAACGAGGAAGAGCATAATCACCTAAATCTCAGGGGGAAAAGAACCAAAAGCAACTTCTTTCAGAGGTATTTCTTTTATATCCATATCCTCTAATGGTTTGTCTGTCACTTCATTTTTAAGATATGAAAGAACAGTAGAGCAATTATTCATGCTTGGGTGGATTTTGCTGAGCGAGGAGCATGTTGCTAGAAAGACCAGAGACTGCTAAAAGCAACAGTGAGGCAGGCAAAGTTCTGCTTGGTCTGTTCTTTACTTCTCTGTTTACCATCAACAGTTTTGCCTGATACCAGCACTAAAATATCAGGTCACTTTGTCCATGAACATTTCCTTTATTGACCTTCTCCTTTTCTTCCCCTAATTCCTTGCTAAGGGAAACAGAACAGTTTTAATCCGTAGGATCTTTACACATCAAAGGCCACAGCTAGCTCTTGAGTTAAATAATCCTGTATTTTTAATTTTTTCAATGAAAGGCTAAATCCTACAAGCAGACATAACTACAGTGAAACTGGGTGATTAGGCTAGGGCACAATTTGCACATTTAATTATCACAGATAATTAAAAAAATAAAATACTAATTGCTAAATATTAATTGCTGCTTTGTTGAACTTTTTTTTTTTAATTTTTTTAATAGACTTCCTTATTTGCCCAGAACAATACTGTTTTAATTTGCTTATCAAAGTAATTTGTTCTTAATGGCAGGATAATTGTTTCCTGAATACCTGAGGCCTAAATTGATATCTGTTATTAATCATCTGACCAGGTCATCAAGTTGGACAGATTCCAGTGACAGAGGTACAGTCATTACTTTAACTACCTCAGCTCATCCATTGACATCAGCTATATCAATGTGAAATGACATTTAAGTTTTCTGCTGAATTTAAGTTTGTTTTTTATCTACAATCACTTGAAATTAAGACAGAGTTAAATTAAGTTTTAAACACAGGAAACACCAAATAAAATGGCTCATCAAAAATTCTTTTTCCCTAGGGACATAACTGTTGGTCCTCTACATCCTCTTCCTCGTTTTAGCTTGCTTTCTTTAAAAAAAAAAAAATTACAACAAAATAAATTGATAAAATTAATGGACATAATTATAATTTAATACCCATTCCTTTGCTTTTCTTGCTGCCCACAACAAAAAAATCATAAACAAACAAGCAAAACAGTCACTAAAACTGATGACTTTATATAATCTCTGCATTTATATATTATTTTAGACCTTATATTTGTATGGAAAAATTTAATTAAGTCTCACTTATTGCATTAGGATCATCTATAATTTATGGAGGTCCACAAGCTAAGTATACTTCCAGGCCTTGCTGCAGGAGTAGCTATAAGAACATTGTTCCTCTTAAGCTTTATTTCTGTGTCAGGCTGCAAAGCGAGCCATGGACAGACTGTTTCCACGTGCACCTTGCCAATAAATTGGTAGAGGTACAATAGGGTTTCCTGCAATGTTTTATTTACTCTGGAAAGTAACATCTGTCTGCTGTTTTACTTCACAGGTTGAGGTTAAATATAGCCATAAAGCCCCTAAAAGATACAGAAAGATTTATTGAAATTAAGTTGGCTAATTGGTAATCAAGAAGAAGCAATTCCTCTTTTTGAATGTCTCTTACACCAGATACAGAATGACTTCTCATAATATTGTCACAGCTCTTCTGGGGCACTAGGTGGTTGAGTTTTTTTGATTTGCCTGGGTTTTTTTCTTACTGCCTCTAGGCTTCATGCCCCTGTTATTTATGATTTTCCAGACAGTTGTCAATGCTGTACTGATGTCATCCTTAATATCAAGCAGTATTGCATTGCTTCTGCCCTGATTTTCTTGCTGCTGGAAGGCTTATCTGAAAAGCCTCCTGGAGTAGTAAAGTGTTTCTTTCCTTTGAGGCCAGTAGAAAACCATTTCCTTCTGATGTTAGAACCTGATTAAAGTAAATTCTGTTCTGCACTCCCTCCACTCTGAGTGGTTCATCACTAATAGTCAAGTAAAAACAGACCAGCTGACAGCTACGTAGAAAGCCTGCCCCAAGGATGCACCGCAATTTTCTCTTGAAAATTCCATGTATTTTAGTAACCTGGCATTTGTCAAGAAGTCACATTAGTAAAGGCAAGCCTCAGAAAGTAATGTGATGTGTGCTCTAAACATCAAACTGTTGAAATGTATGTCCTAAGCCAAGATAGAATCTTTATTTATTTTCTCTCTCTGTAAATTTATTTCTCTATGTAATTTTTCAAAACTCTCACCCACTTCCTGTTGCCTTTTTCCTCAAGGCCTTCAGCCATGCTGCAGACTTTTTCTCAGATGCACTGCAGGGCAAGGGCAGGATAAGAGAAAAAATAAGAGAATCAAGTAGAACCCATGCCTGCCATTTATTTTGATTAATGAAGTTCAACATAATTACACAAAACAAGTAGTATATGGGAATCACTTAACACTTCAGGGAGCAATTATGTGAGCTAAGACATGTCTTTGTTCCTTGATTTTGTTAATAGTTTCCTCAGAAGAAAAAGAATGGTTGGTCATTATTTGCCAGAGTAGAATAGTCTTGGATTGACAATATGTCAACATTGAATGAAAATCTTTAAATCTTTGCAGGAAACCTTGTTTTCCAGGCTTGGGTGTCAGGAGACAGCAGAACACTGCCTATCCCTGCTGAGAGAATATGTTGTCAGCACACACAAACTCTCTATAAGCACATACATGTATGAGAATGGACTGTCACAGAACAGATGGGCCTAAACCTTCCTTGTCTCATTTCTATGCACTCTGACAACCTCTCTATATTAATTGCAAATGGTCTGACCCGGTTTCCATCACCTGTGCATTTCCTGCTTATGCTTGAGTAATGTCAGGAGCTCTGTGTGGGTTTCTTTCCCCCTTTGCCCAATTTCTTGCACATCGTAATTCATCATTCTCTTATCTTTCCCCCATAGGAGAGGTGTTTCATTCCTCTAATGAGTTGGGGTCAGAGTTCACTGTGTGGTCATTTTCCCCTTTTGAGGATTTTTGGGTGCATAATTATATGAATGCTGGAACATTTTCTGCAGTAAGATCCAATTTGTCTCTCACATACACTGCAATATCTAGTTCCAACTTCATTCATAGTGAAGCTTTGACATGTCTTGTAAACTGCAAGACCAAGTCCTTAGGAAACCAGTCTTCATGGGGTGGGGTGATACACTGTACACAGGGACAAGAGTTAGACATCTTTCATTGTATGCATATGGTGGGCCTTACTCAAGCCCAGTCAACTGTAGTGATCTAAATATTAATAATATTGTAGTTACTGTCTCGTCACTAACAAATACCATGATAATAAATGAGTTTGCTGGGACAGTTCTTATTTTTTCATGCTGTAAACCTATGTTGTGTCATGTCTGTGTAGATATAAAACATATAAAAGGTATTTTAAAGATATAACGAACTCTCAGAAAAGAAAGAGTGATTACATATTTTCATGGAGTTTGGTCAAATAGAAAGTTAAAATACATATGCAAGTCAACATTAATGCTAGAATCTAGGAACAGGATTATTAGGAAATCTGGGTGAAATATTTTTTGCTGGGCAATTTTCAGTAACAAAATATTTTGTAAGTTCATTGTAGCTTTTCTTAAGTTGCTTCTATCAGGAAAAAAAAAAAAGCAACTTTGAATTTGCTACTTGAAACATTTTTGGTTTACTTTAAATTCAAACAACTTTTTAAAATCAAAATATCCTTCAGTTCTCTTAGAACTAACTTTAGGCTGTGCATAAAACAAACTCGTGCCCCTAAACATATTTTTTTTCCTAATTTCCCAGAATTGCTGATTAACTGAAAAATCAGTCCAAAAGTCTGTGGGATTAACTCAGCAAAACGTGGCAGACAGAGGAGAAGTGTGGGAGGATCTGTGACTTACTAGCTCTGGGTTTTGCCTTTTTAAAAAATTTATTTTAGTGAATAGCTGACGTACCAAGACACACTCAGACTTTAACAGACTGTAATGCCTTGAAATAATATAGATACCATCTATACTGCATTTTTTTGGTAGATTGTTACTGGTCCCTTTTTTTATTTTTTAGATTTGCTTTTGACCTTTTAAAATAAACTATGACATATCCTTGTGATTTTGCTGGAGACTGGAGACTTGAACTCTGTAGAGACTTTAATCAACTCTGCTGGTTCCAGCATAAAACTAGAGAATGCCTGAGAAAGTCAGTGACCTTATCCAGGCTCCATAGGTGAAATTCTGGAAAAAAAAAAAAAAAAAAAAAAGANATGAAAAAAAAAAAAAAAAAAAAAAAAAAAAAAAAAAAAAAAGAACCCATTTACCTTGATGTCTTTCTGACTCATTCCACTGAATCAGTTTTAATAGAAGTGTGCTGTCAGAGGTTTTAATTAGTCACGCAGTTAATGGTTTGAACAGCTTCATAGAGAGGGTACTTCCTTCCTTCTTCTTGTGTGTGATTAACTCTTAACACTTCCAGAGACAGTGCCATTGGACAGAAGACCCAGAGGGGTTTTGAAGGTTAATTGCCAGTTGTAGCTAATTTTTTGTTGAGAGGAAAAAAGAACAAAATTTGAAAACAGCACTTTAGGTAAAACAATCTCTGTCTTAATTATGTCAAAGTGATTGCATTCTAAAACCTTTTTGACTGAAACAGAAATTTAACTTAAATTCTGTCAATTCCTTGAACTCATTGGAAAAAGACAGACAGTAGTGCTTTAAGAGGCATCTGATGTATTATAAAAATCCTGTTTCAGGTCAAGAGGAGATGGTCTAAGCTTTTTACATCCCTGTTGATGACTGCTTACTGTGGCTGTGGTGAGAATTAAAATAGTAAATATGTAATGTTTGCACTGAATTTAGTGTCTGGCCATTTCCTTCAGCTGTCAGGAAAGAGTATGCTGACTGAGATAATTTAAGACTACGAGTCCTATGAAATGCATTAAAGATGACCTGAGTTGTCATGTGGTAAACAAAAAAATGCATTCTGGGTTGTGGATATGAAAAGGTCATACAAATGGAAACCTTTTAATGCTTCTGATGGCTTGACACAGTCACATAGTAAAGCTGTGTAAATATTTCCTAGATGAAATCTTAAATATTCTCTGGTAATTTTCAAGTATAACTTCTGAGCATAATGATTAATGAAAAGATAGTTTTCATTTGCTGAAACAGAAACACAAAACCACCTCTATATAATTCTAAAGATAGTATCTTCTAAGTTTACTGACCTGTCAAAGGTGCTGGTTCCTTCTGAAAATGAAAGACAAGACATGCCAAACATGACAAATACTTGAATGACATCACAAATAGAAAATAGAAGCAAAAGTTATTATACAAAGTATTTCAATATATTTATCTTATTTTGTTTCAATCTAAGTGTTCCCTATTTTCCTTCCATGGTTCCATATTTCCTCTACATTTTTCTCTGCAGCATTGTACTATATAGTTTGAGAAATTAAAAAAAGAAATAAGATGACCCAGTGTACCATTTTAGAAGATCGCGGTACAATATTTATGGTAATGGGTTAACTCCTGGGTTATCCTATAAGTAGCAGCACCTTGCCTCCCTAATTTTTTCTTAGGTTTGAATTATACATTATATTCTTTGTTCACCCTTTGGACATTAAAGCATCTGTAAGGGAAGCCTTCTTGAAGAATTACAACATGAATACTTTAAGAGCAGCACTTAACCTTCTGCTTTTCAAGTGCTTTATCATGAAAAAATATCATACCAAAAGCAGGAGCATGGCAGATGCTGAACATTGCAGGCTGGGAAAGGGAAGGAACAGATTGGTGCAGGTCTTCTTCAGTTAGGTGTTCAGTATATGGAAAACATCTGTGGAACTGAGGCTGTGGGTGCCTCTGAACACTGCAACCCTATCTGCCATTCCTTGGATATTATGGATAGAAATCCAAGACACTGAATCAGTGTTCCACCTGACTGGCTGTAGTGTTTTTGAGAGGTACTGACAACTCTGAACTGCAGTTTATAGCTCTGTTTCTTTCTTAATGTAACAAAAAGCACTGTAACAACTAAAATGGAGTATACAGAAGAAGTGATGGGGGAAGTATATATATTTCCTTTGCCCAAGTCAAAAGTCTATTTCTGTCAAAAAAAGGTAACTACTATTTTATTCATTGCTTTTGAGGTACTGCTTTTCTTTCCAAAGCTCTTAGAAGAATTAGTTACAACTACACTGCTGAACTGTGTAAGTGCCAATTTGATGCCAGAAATGGATTTTTTCTTTCTATTTATTTATTTTTTTAAAATCACACAGTCACAGAATATTCTGAGTTTGAAGGAACACACAAGGATCATCAAGTCTAAATCTTAAGTGAATGGACCATACATGGATCAAATCCATGACTCTGGCACTGTCAGTACCATGCTTTAACCAATTGACCTAATAGTTTGGGCTGGAATGACAAATTATGCCTAAATTGCTTCTCTCTGAAGTCTGGAAACCTGCTTCCAACATCATTCTTTTTAAAACATCCCATTTGTTTTCTCAGAACTCCTTACATATTCATTGCACAGTTGGTCTGTGACTGGGTCCCCCCTGTTTTAGTGACACTGAGACAAGAGATTGCCAAGGGCCTCCCCCAGTAAAAGTAGCAGAGAACTGCCCTGCCTCAACGCTCCTGTCACTGTGAAGATTGCTTAGATGAAAAATATTCATATGAAGGATTTTTTTTTGTGGCACATTAGAAGTGTCTGGGAGTCCTAATAGAGATTTAAAGCTGAACTGTCAGAAATACACCCCAAAATCAATAGTACTTGTCTCACAGGAAGTGAAATATACTGCTGTGTGCACAAAAAAAAAAAAAAAAAAAAAAAAAAAAAAAAAAAAAAAAAAAAAAGTCAAAGAATATTGGGTGCTTGTTAGTACACATTTTAAACTTGATCTTGAGTCTGTCTGTAAAACTTAACTAGTGGTTAAATTCATACTGTAGTTGAGTGTGAACCACTTAGATGATGCCTAACTCATTTCTGTTCAAATTCAGGGAGCCCACATATTAGGCTATCATTACCTTTGGGTTTGTCTTGTCAAGTGGGATATTTTGGAATATAAACTGAAGGTAGTTCTGCTGAATTTTATAATTTGAACAGATAACGATTTAAACCACAGCTGAAAGACAGTCTAAGAAGTCTGATTCTGAGTCCCTGCCTGCAAAATGCAGCAGAAGGAAGAGAAAAAGAAACAGCTTTTTCTTGCTGTGAAGATTTCTTTCCCTAGCTCTGGTTTCAGAACTCTATTTAGTTGATGTAGAATCTGAGAACAGAGAGAAGAAGAAGAGTCGTAACCAAACTGAGATCATCATCAGATAATGTAAATATTTTTATCAAGGAATTGTTATACTGGCCAGACCAAGACCAGGGTACAAGTCCAGGCTTCATGCAGAGTATGGATGTACACAAAGTCACACTCTTGTACTATCTTCCAGAGTTTTGGGAAATCAGCTAAAAAAATTTTCTAGTGAGCACTAGGAAGAAAACCATGAAGCAAACAAAAATTCTGCCATCAAAGTAGGGTGTTAATAGCAGACTGTAAATAGAACACTGTTAATGGCACACTGTAAATAGAAGTCAGGTGTTTTTGCACACTGATGGAGAATATTTAGGAATAATGACTCTGATTGAGAGAGGCAAGGTTAGTGAAGGAAGAATCAGAATGTGAACCCTTGCAATAAATTTGGTATGTCAGATGGGCAAAACAGAAAAAAAATAGTGCAAATTGCTTTAATTGAGATATTATATTGGAGGTATACAATGATTGTAACACTGCTTGATTTTATTCTATTTTACCAAGTTTAACACTGACATATATGTGGAAATAGGGAGGAATGCTACCCCAGTTTGCTTTTGAATACTTGAATCACATTCATGAGAATGTTTGTTTTGGTTTTATTAAGACAGCAGGTGACAGAATTAGCACTTCAGTTCCACTGTATGGAGATAGACCTGTTTTATAATTTTTAATTTAATTTTAAATTTAGTTTTACCTGTTGGAGGGAGATGACACAGATAGTGTGTCCCAGTGTGTAGAGTATGAGATGTTATTGCTGTGGCATGGTAGTACTGTTTTGGTTGGTTTTATTTATGAATTATTCACAAGGAATTATTTTTTATGCATTTTTAATTCCTGAATATTTACTGTGATACTGCCTTGACTGTAATTCATTAAATACATACCTCACATAGTCACTATACAAGATGTACAATTTCTCACTTAAATTGCGTGGAATATACTTTTGCTTTCTTGCAAGATTAATTAAATATTTTAATACCTGAGAAACAAATACTACTAAGGAACAACATTTGATGTTCCCATTTTTTTTATTAACCTGAACACTATTCAAAAGGCATGTAAAAAAAGTTATGAAGCTTCAGATCCATAAGGCTAATCTCAACTCAAATACTAGTAAATGTATCTTTAAAAATACTGAAAATTGAGACAAAAATATCAGTATCTCTTTTCTTAATAAAAAATCAAAAAAGACCTCATATGTTTTCCTCTACTTAAACTAAAGGCATACATAGGGATGCAAAACCACTTTGATTTCCAGATTGTGAACTATGCATTTAGATATTGTTTATTGACTTGTCCTACCTCTGTAAGGGAGTATACATAATTTTTCATATATATATATCTCATGGATGGAAAGGTTGTAATAGAAATGTCAGTGTCTCAGAAAAGAGTTCAGAAAATTTTAAAAACTGCTTTTATCTAAGCTTGATTGATATTGTGAATGATAACATACAAATCTGAGTAGGTGCTTTCTAGTTACAATGTAGATTTTCTACACAAAGAGACAAAAAAATGAAACTGGTAAAGATATTGATTTATTAATGGCAGCAACCCAATGCTCACATCTGTATTTTCAGCGATTAAAAATACATTGACAGACATAATGGTTTCTCAATGGCTGCTGATCATTTAAGTTATCCCTTAGCTGCAAGGGTTCATACATACTTGTCAGGTGTAAGATAAAGTAAGCCATCTGGTCATCTATATATTGACTTTCTGCCAAATGGAGTAATGTATTAATATATAACGTAGGCAATTTTGCTTTATTGCTGAAGTTTCAATAGCAAAATGTGGGGAAATATCATATAGCTGTACATTTACTGCAAGATTTGTTTGGATGCCATTGGCCATCTTGGCCACTTGGGCACACATTGGCTCATATTGAGCTGACTGCAAACCAACACCTCAAGTCCCATTCTGCCAAGCAGTTCTCAAGACACTTCCCCTCCAGTCTGTAATGCTGCCTGAGGTTCTTGTGACCCAACACTGCTCTAATAAAGCTGCTGCATAGGCAAGTTCAGTCCTTTATTTGCTAGGATTACTCAGAAATACTTATTATTATGGTATATGTTGTCAAATAAATAGATACATGTGATTGGATATATTTCTCATTGAGGACTTAGAATTTCAGGATAATTGGAAATGAAGATAAGTTTTGCTCCATATTAGCACTGCACACTGCGTCCTTATGATCTCAGTTGCTTCTATTGCCTTCATTAAGGGGTAAGATTACATCTCCTTTGGCAACACAGAATGCATTATAGAACCCTGGTCATCAAGTTTATATTTTTTCTTTGATTTTTAATATCCCAAGAAACATTTATTAAGTATGGTGAGACAATGTGTTTGCAGACAAATCTCCTGAGACCTGTGTGGAGCTCCTAAATGTGGTGCAAACTCAGGGTGAAGTTGGACAAAAAAACCTTATCAGAAGGCTAAGACAATTGGATAAAAAGTGCGACTTAGACCTTTAAAACTTCTCCACATGAATGACACACTGCCTTTAACAAAAAACTTGATCTGATGCTCTCTCAAATGAAAGAGTACACCTCAGATGAGCTGGGGCACTGACAGAATTGTTTCCTCTGCTACACTGCATTTCATTCTAGACAGCAGCACAGTAGTTCATGTTCTCATGTGTGAAAACTCCTTGTTTCAAAATTCTTCCTCTGAAAGCAATCATCACACACCAGAGCCACATGCTAATGAATAATAATAATAATGAGCAGTTTAACTCTGTTGTGACATAATTGGAAGTGAAACCAGAAACAGCAAGATACAGAAGATGCAGCTCTCACTCTCTTCCACCCTTGCTTATGACATTTTTTTTCAATCCAAATGCGTAATCCAATGCCACTGTAGTGGTTTTCTGTTTCACAAACCATCAAACATTTCAACAAAAAATGACAGTAACTGAACAAGTTCTGTGATATTCAAATAGTTTGAGTGTATTACTCAATTGTACTTTCAATTGTGGTTTTATTATTTTTATTAGATAATTTTCTACATAATTCATGATTAACCTTCAATACCTTCCAAAAATCCTTTGCATCTAGTGGAATACCTCATCTGAACTAGCAACAAAGAAAAGCTTTTGTTTTCTCATTTGCTGACTTGTTCACAGTGCTCCCAATATGTAGACTTCTGGCAGTTACAGATGAAACAAGTATTTGTAACGTAAAGCTCTAGAATGGAAAATATCTCTAAACACACAAACACATTCTCTTTCATCTGCAAGCAGAGATCCCACAGCTTTGATATCTGCATTTTGTGTGTGCTTTTACACAAACATGAGTATAAAGCTGAGGGAGATGTTTTTCTGTTAGCTAACAGAACATTTAGCTGTTAAATGTGACTGTTAAGTGAAACTTTTACCATAACAGTGTGTAAGACTATTTCTAAAAGGTTTATAATATAATATTTTAATATGTACTATAAATTTTTGGAACATTTTTAGTGGTTTTATTCTTAGCATCTAACTAGACTGTGCAGGCATTAACAACTCAAACTTCCTTAGGATCTTACAGTAAAACCAATTTTTTATTTATGACGGGTGAAAGGACTGAAACAGAAAGACTTTTGGAGCTAAGCTGGCAAAGTAATGGCCCTAAGACTATAGGATGGAGTAGAGGTGAAACTACTGTAACTATTGTAACTCCTAACTGTGCTTTAATTTCCCCCAGAAAGCTCCAGATAGATCTTAGTTGTCAATTAAGAGGTACATTTGCATGAGTAGAAGCAGAGAATACCCCTAAGGGTTGCCATTCTGGACACTTAAGTCTGTAATTTAGATCCTCAAAACTTGCATGGCTTTGGGTGTGATTAAAATCTCATCATGCTAATCATTCCACTGCTAAAATGAACTTTTAGCTCCCAAATGTCACTTCTGACCATACCTGGAGTTGGCCAAGCCTCTGCAGAGTCTGCATACATGCCCAGAGCAGCATTTCTTCTTGACTACTACCTTTGAAAGGCAGTAAAGCTCAAGGATGGCATTTATACCTGGTGATACTTAATTATGAGTATAACTCTTCTGTATTACATTAACTTTTATACTGCAGCTTCCCTTAAACTCCCTTTCCCCATACAATGTGTTCTTGACTTTCCTTCTTTGACCATATACTTTAATGTCTTTCTAAATGCAATAGAAATGAAAACAGAAAAGTAACAGAAGAGGAGTAATTTCTAGCTCAATAGAATTTTCTTCCATGTTTTCAAGTCAGAGTTAATCCCTGTACTGGCAAAAACGATTTTGGTAATTTTTTTGTAGTTCAGAGCCCTTACACTTGTTAGTGTTGCTATAGACATCATTGATGGAAGAGTTTGCTGTGTTTCACCTGGGGGTTCTACAATACCAGTAGTGATTTTAGATTCATCACAAGTGTGATAGATATTCAGATACCATCAAGCCCGACCTGCAACACTGATAATGAGAAAGGCCAACTTTTTACTTCTGGAATGTGTGAATCTGATCCAATAGCAACTAGAAGGAACTGAATATTGAACTGTGCAAGTTAACACATTTAAGAATATGCATACACTAAATGCATCTGCATTTTTATTAGGTTTCTTCATACATTTGAGGTTGTAAATCTTTGTAATCATGTAAGATATTTATATTTCTTATACTACCACAGTCTCTGAATGCCTCAGTGTACTGATGTATTAATGTGGTAATCTTCCTCACACTCCTGGGAATGGAGGTAATAGCTCTCTGCTGTTCTGGGGGAATAAAAGCAAGACCAAAATATTAAATATATTCCTAAAAATTAAAGAGAAAATCAGGATACTTTCTTCTTCAGCCAGGTTTCTAGAATCACAGAATCATAGAATTGATTGGATTGGAAGGGATCTTTAAAGATCATCTAGTCCAACCCCCTTGCAATGAGTAGGGACATTTTAAACTAGATCAAGTTTCTCATAACCCCATTAAACTTGACCTTAAATAGTTCCAGGAATGAGTCATGTACCACTTCTCTGGGAAACTTGTTCCAGTATTTTTTCACCACCTTCATTGCAAAAGACCTTTTCCATATATTTAATCTAAATTGATGCTCTCTAAATTTAAAAACATTATCCCTCATCCTGTCAATATTTTCCATATTAATAGTCTGATGGTTATTCCATCTTTTTTTAATTCACTTTTATCATATTAAAAAAAAAAGAGAAAGGTTTAATTTTGAATCACAGTGCAGGGAGCTTTTGTTTCATTGTGTATTTAGATGGTGAGAAGCACCTACTCTGACTGTTCAGGGTAGGCCCACTTGAAGATGTTTTTGTGTTATTATGAAAATAGATATAATAACCTTTTGATTTTTTTAGCTTCAAAAGAAATAATAAGGTGTTCATTAGTCAATTGAATTTATCTGCACTTTATCTGTGGGAGGAGTACTGCCTTTGAGAAAATTCCTCTGAGTATTTAGTTTTAAATAATCCATGCAGCTTGCTCGTAGTAAATGTGAATGAAAAAAGTAATAAATTCAGTAAAAACAGTCTTGTAATCAAGAAGTCCTTAAATAGAACTCAAGCTGATAAAAAAGGACAAAAAACCCAACAGAAAAACCCTTCTCAAAACCCAGATTTATCAAAAAATACCACCACAACCACCACCACCAAACCAAAAAAACCCACCAAAAAAACCAAAACCCCAAATCTTTCTGAATTGACTGTTCTCATCACAATAGCCCTTTAATAGCAATCATTTGTTGAATGCTGGGCAGATTGCTAACTTCCTTCTGGGATTTGATTGAAATAACACTGAAGCTAATCAGCAATCAGATTTCTCACCCTCTATTCAGGACTTTCTTTTGGCTATGTCAAGAGGGCTGTAGCAGAGTGACCCTGAAACAGTCCTCTACAAATTGCATGCCTTTATAAACTGGCTATGCTCTGAATGGAGTAGATTGAATTGCTGGAAGTGGCTTGCATCATCTAGTCAGCTTCAGAAAGTCAATATTCTTTGAGTGCCTGGAGAATCTTGACTTGCTTATAACCCATCAGATTTCTGGAGTAACCCTTACAATGCACTTTTACAGCACCATTTCTAAATAAAGCAGAGTGTCTGTCATGTCCTACTTTATTGAGAAGTCAAGATATCTTTCAAGGCTCATATCTTTGAACATGTATTTCAACATGGATGTAGGATAGGCATCTAAATGCTTATGGGTTCTATGTTTGTTTTAAGGTTAACCTCACCTATTGAGCTCTCTATAATCTGCTAAATGAAATTTGAGCCCAAAAAATAATTTTTAAGGTCCTAGTAGTAACTAAGAAGATTTGGTACTGGAAACGGAATAAATACTTAGATAGACAATACATTTTCCTGTTTACAAACAGAAAATTGATAAATGGAAGAATGCAAAATATCAATGACTGCCTTATTCTTTTCCAAATTCTAGTAGACATAAAAAATTTTAGTCCTGCAAACATTTCAGTTAGTGACTAAAACAATTTGACTGACATATGGAACAATCAGAAAAATAACTCTTAACTAAATAAAATATTTTCAAAGTATTTAGGTTTTCCAGAAGTTTTGAGCTTTCTTTATATACCAGAAATGCTGCAGAAGAACATATAGAATTTAAATTTTGAGGCAAAATCAAAAAGTTAAATCATACCTTGTGCACAGTCAACATAAAGAGGAGGCACAGGTTACATAAATGACAAACCTAAACAATATTTCATAGTGACTGGGCTATGTTAAAGTACAGTAATGGATGCTACAGGGATGACCAGACTTGGATGGGAAAGAGGTTTTGAGACCCCAGAGATGACTACATTAAAAAAATATGGTCCTTACACAGATTTTCTCCCTTTTGATACTTTGATGAATTTCAACACTTTTATGAGAGAAGTTAAACAGAATCAGGTTCTTATAACAATATATCATGCTGAGGGGACAAGCATTTGGTTAGGATTGGAGGCTAAATAGTTCCACTGAAAAAGTGGTTAGAAACACTAGGAAAGAGAAGGAGACTGTTTCACTTATTCCCCAGTTCAGCACCTACACATGGTGATGATACAGAACATGTAGAGCTTTTTAAGGTCTAAGATGGGATTTTGTTCTGAAGAGAACTCTGGAGGTATTATCCTGAGGAACATCTGTAAAATGTACAATTGCTTATAGATCTCCTGGACAAAGCTACCTGCAATGCATTATTCAGGACTGTAGACAGGGGAAACTCTTCAGGCAAAAGCTTTTCTCAGTGAAAAATGCATCTGCCCAAAACAATTCACTAATTAATTTTGAATTTTTCATAATGTTTAAGCTAGAAAAATGAGTGGAAAACAAGAAAAATGCTAGGAGTTTCCATTTTCTCATTTAAAAATGATGTTTCAATTCCAACTGTACTTCAGTTTAATAAGGAGAACAGAGTATTTATTTGCAAAAGAAATTTTTAAAAAGCTCAGATTAAACCATTCTTTATCCACCTAAGAAAACCCACAATCCCTTTCAACATTTTACTTCAAGAACTTTCCTGCATGAAAAAAGTGAAGACAAATTGTTTGACAGCAAACTGAAATGATTTCAATTTTGTTGTGATTTTTTTTTTCCCCAATTTGAAATGTGATTACTCACCCAACTGTATTTAAGCCTGTGTTTAAAGACACAGACTGGGTGTAATATAAACTTTTCTACTCCCATCATAAGGTCATTTTAACACACTTCTTTTTAGGGTGAAAAGTATTAAACTCCCAAAGACAGTACAAAACTCTTGATTGAAAAGCCCATTTCTGAACTCTTCCATTACTTTCAGAACTTTCATGTGATGCTCTGAATAACTACTAGCTCAGACCTGCCAACTGCACAGTTGTTAGTTATTTACAATAAAATCAGCCCCATTAATTTGTTAATGAATTGATATTGACTTTACATTTTGTGACCTGGCAATGTTTCAAAAGCCATTGTTATCTCATTTCCAAAATGAACATCAGTGACTTTCCCTTTCTGCATAAAATGCAAAAATCAATTAAAAAATCTAATTGGTTTAATACCACCTGGTTTCAAAGTATGCTGATGGCACCAAATCAAAAATGCCACTCACCAATTAGAGTTGGAAGGGGGATGATTCTCTCTACTTACTAATATGTTGTGAATTGAATAATGGTAAATAAAAGTCTAGGAACAGATTACAAGAAAATAATAATTTAAATAAGTGGATAAAAACTGAGTTGAACTCTAAAGGTGCAATAGTTCTTATGGGTATTATACCCTCTAGAAAAGAATAGTTTTCCTATACTAAATACAGATATTGCATAACAGGGATTAAGGGGCCTGGTTGGAAGAAAACAATGTTTCTCCAACATACAAGTCACCAAATAAAAAAATAAAAGGTCTTTTTTAGACTAATATGTTCAGAAGAAACTTTCTCAATATTTCTGTGCAGCTACTTTTTTTTGCTATCTGAGAGGAAAAATGTATTTATTGAAAGCTTTTATGATAACCATATCACATCAGAACTCAGGCTAATTTCAACTTTCTCTGAAATCTCCTAGAATTGTAAATGCTTCTTTCAACCAGCTCTCAACAGTAATCCTTCTGAATCTTGACCACTAGCACAAGCTGACTGGATGTATCTTCCAGATGATGACCAGCAGTTTTTTCTCTGAAGGAATTCTGAAGCATTCGTAATCACATTTTAGAAAGGAAACTAAAAGAAATGTGCAAAATGTAGTGTATGCTTTTGCCTTCACCTGTGGGCCATGAACCTGGAAAAATTTAACAGATGCAAAAAAATTGTTAGAATAAGCTCTTGAAAAGCCTCTAGTCTTGTGGTTTCTTGGCTTGGCTCATCCCTTCTTTATTGCCTTTAGCTGAAAAAACTGAAGCATGTGGGTATGCTGTTAACTCCCTGTATTGTTAGCAGAGTGAGGCACCCTAGCAGGTGAATCTGCTTCCCCAAAAGGTAACTCCTGCTCTTCAAATGCTGATCTTTCTCCACTGATTAAAGAGAAAGCATACAGCACCTGTGTGGAGTCCCTTGTACCATTAAGGAAATTTCCAACTGCCTTGCCCTGGAAATGCGACCCCTCCCAGATGTAACAAAGTCTTCTCCCCCATAGTTCCCTGCAGACATTGTGTAATCTTCTCCCCGGGTTTCTCAAGCCCATCACCCCCGCCTCCATGGTATCCCCTTTCCCTGTTGCCCCATTGGCTATGGGGGCCTGGTGTCCAGTTTCTGTCCTCCCTATTGCCCCCTGCCCTGCCCCCTGTACCACCCATGAACCTGAGACACTATATAACTGAGAAAACCCACATGATCACTCTCTTGGTCCTCACCCCCTCCCTAGTTCGGGGTGAGGGAATAAAAATGGATTCTCAAGCTTAACAAATAGACTTGTCCCATCAGCTTCCCTGCGGGCGGCTGAACCTCCCTGGACACGATGGTCACTGCTGCTGCACGCAGCTACACACCTGGGTTGTAATGTGGATCTCTTTTTTTCCTGCCACACAGGCTAACAGAAAACTTAGTATACAAGCTATCTTTTTAAAAAAGAATTTACTCAGAGTCAGTGTATTCAGTGAAGTTTTTAGATTCCTTGAATGTCCTAAATAAGTATCTCAGGGAAGAATAATTTCTCCTCTTCACATGTGACAAGGAACAAAAGTGTTGATTCTTCATATATATGAGCAGACAAAGTCTTTGAAATCATTCTTGTGTGTGTACATCTGCCAGATTATTACCTGGCTTCTTAGTCTATTGGACAATTTCAGCAACAACATAGGCAACCAAAACTCGGGTTTGGAAGGTAGCAGTCAAATTTCAGCTGTATAATTCAACAGTTATGAGGGCACACAGACACAATCTATTGAATACTAGTTATGCTTCCTGTATAGCCAATCAATACCCTTCTAAACACTCATAACAGGAGCACAGGATCACCCTGCGGGTCCTGAATGATAGGTAGCAAGAATCTTAACAATTTACATGATCCGAGCACTTCTTTTAAGAAGGTGTTTTAGTTCTCATGAAATTTAAGCTCAGGATATACACACAAACTATAATCTCTACATAGATAATCTCTTTTTCTTGTTGTCTGAATTTAGAGAAACCCCCCTAATTGAAAGGACCTAGTGTTCCTAAAGCACACAGAAATAAATAGCTAACACAAACATCAACTCCATTGACAATATCATGAGGTTCTATTGTCTGAAAAAGGCAATCCTATCTTTATAGGTCTACAGACATGCCTTTTTAAAATTCTATTTTTTTTTAAATGCATGAAATTACCACTATGGTTGTATATAATTTTCAATGGCAAATGACTTCTGAAATAGTGTAAAAATAACTTCTGCCTAAATGGAATAATGTATGCATTTGAGTTCCAATACTTTCCTGCCAGCATTAGACTTGTTCAAGTATCATGGTCACAGCGCATGACAATGGCTACCTGAAAAATATAGGGCTGAAAATGTCCCTTCCTCATGCAGATTATTGTCTAATTGATATTTGCATTGATCACAGGTCTTTAAAGTTTGACCATGGATTAAAGAATTCAAATGGATATTTTTATGATTAATTGGATATAAATTACAGTGTCCATATTTATTTTTTACGTATGTACTATCGAATTTTCATGACTCTAAACAATCTTTTTTATCCTAGAAATTTTAAAGTATTTCTTCTGAAAAAAATTGTATATTTAAGTTTCACTCATTTTACAGTTTTTCACTTTGACCTAGAAAATATAACTGGTAGTTACTCACAAAAATAATCTTAATTAGTACATTTAATCCTTGATTGCTTAAAATGTGTTTTACAGGACAGCTCTGCTCTCAACTATATTGGCTCTGATTTGGACTAAATCCACACAACTGTAGCCACATAACAAATGACCTATTGTTCACATTTATAGATTTCCAGATGCAAGTGGAATTTGGCTTATTTTGTAAAACTCCAATAATAACTTCTATAATTTCAAGTTGATCTTAGAATCTAGGGAAATATGTGCATAAAAGTACATAAAAAATTGTTATGAATCTGAAGGAACTATCCATGGAAGATTAACAGGAGTCAACAGTGGTGTTATTACAACAAGTTAGTGGAAAGAACAGTGTTCATTTGCTAAAATATGTGGTCTCAGAAGGTTTAGTAGAAGAAGGATGTAGAGGAGGTTTCAAATAGAAATTGGGTCATCATTTTTGTTTGAGTAAAAATAGCAGTGGGAAAATATACAAGAAATATCAGGTGAAATTTTAAAAATTGGAACTTGTATGTGTTGAATGCTTTCAAGAGGGAAGTGATGAAAGAGCTATTCAGTCACTAAGGACCAAAACCTGGCTAAGAAAGAAGCAGAATATAAGAACACAGTCAGCATACTAACTGCCAGCATGTTGCCATGGTGGAATTTTGTTTATCTGAATCTAGAAATATTTCCAAAACTAAAAAAAATAAAAAAATAAAAATAAAAACAAAAAATCTAAGAAACTTTCAGAAAAATATTGTCATTTTCTTTACTCTTAAAAATATTATTGAGATTAATATTTTTTATTCATAGGGACTGTTTGTTTTATATGTGTGGTGCTTTGTCTTACTAGTCTCATAAATCCTATATTCTTGCTTTTGGTTGAATAATAAGGCACGATATGTGCTAAAACCATTGGAAACAACTGAAATTATTTGTTGAAAATATATCTGGACTTTATTGAAGACTTCGGGTAAGTCTTCTGCATCCCAAAGTAAAACATTTTAATCCCCTCAGTTCCTCAGTCCTACTCAATATTAACTGCTAAGCAAGTAGAAGAACGACTTCAACAGTTCACCTCCTAGAAACTCTGAAGAATAGCCCAGTGCCTTTCTGTAGGTGAGAGAGCAGTGTCTTCCCAAGAGTAGACCAGAAAACATAATGAAAGCATGCTGTGATTGTCTTAAATAAAATGCCAAAATGAATTTAAAATTTTGGAACATGTAAACTTTACATGTTTTCACTGTACCATTTTAATATTTTTAGTCATCTTTTAACTAAAATCTCAAATAGATCTGGAAATCCTGCCCATGAGATTGAACATCTCTGGCAGGAAACATTCTCCAATTAGGTCACATAAGAGTAAATCAGAAGAAAATGTCTGGGACTAATCAAAAATTTTCACCCAACTTATCTTTCCTCTGTTCCTTGTCTCATGTTCGATCTCCTGCTCTTCCCATCCAAGTGTCTCTATCTCTCTCATTGTAATTCAGGCATTATATAATGTGTTCTTCAAAGAAAATCTAAGAGAACCATCATCACTCTTCATTTAAGGGCATCTTTAAAAACCTCATCAATCTCCTTTTATCTTACTGTCTGGGAGAAAAAAGGGCTGAGGGGGCGAAGAACAGATCTGCTTATCTTCATAGTCATTTTTATGCATCCTTATGATTAAGATAATGAAGAAGTGTTATAAACTTACTTGACAAACTATTTTGACATTTTCTGCTTGCAGCTGGCTTTTTAAAGTGACTCTTAAGTTCCTATACATAACTTTTACATTCTTGCATTTTATGTGTGGTAGTTAGTTAAAGGCTGACAGAGCTTCTGGGTTTAATTCCTCTCTGCTTTCTAGCATCATCAGTTCACAAATTTATCAAGGCACATTACAATTGTGGGGAACATAGATCTCTTTCATTTGTGAATAGCTTGAATCTTAACAATAATTTAGAGACGTGAAGGGGAGGCACAGATGGATTAACACCAAAATTGTCCAGAAGCTATTAGTGTCTAGTTTGTCTTTATATTTAAGTCCTGATAGTTAATGGGAGGAAGAAGGGGAAGGGGAAGGGAAATTTAGTTCTAATTTCATCCTGCCCATGATAAAAGCATCAGAAGGGAAATGGAGCTAGTGTTACTTATCACACCTATTGTATCCATGAATACTCAAGGCTGCATTCTAAATGTGGGCTGAATTGTTAAAAATGCTGACATTTATGAAGTATGTAAATGGATATCTAATTAACTTGCTACAGCTATCTTGTTAAATACCAATTAAATATATTAACATTTATCACTATTTTAATGTATCAATAAGAATTTAACTGTACCTTTATTGTCATTGTAATTCCAAATTAATTACATGGCTAGATGATTTATCTTTTGCATAATTTTTCAGCCTTAGTCTATGTTCTCTTAAACAATCCAACTGTTATAGTATGGATTCTCTACAGCATCTGGTCTCTTTCTGTACAATTCTTTATCAAGTCATCTGCTATTAAGACACTAAAATCAAGTCTAGAAGGGGAGGTAGGGCTTTTGCTACCTGAGCTCAAATGTACTGGTATGAAAATACCAATTTCCCAATGATTGATAATTCTGTAATGCTGATTATTTCTTGTAAACAGTCTAATTTTTTTAAGGAATATACATAATAGACAGCTTCAAATGACTGGTAGAGATTTTTTTTATGGTAAAAAATATGATTCAATTTCCATACTGTCATACAATAATTCACATATTATTCTTTTCATATCCTTCACATTCATACAAATTAGAACTAAGACCACTGAAATTAGGAGTATCACTTAAACTGAAAGAGAAAAATAAAATCAGTTTCTGATAATGTTAATACAGTATTTTTTACAGAACTCAAATGAATGCTCAATTGTCAAATAAAATCTTAGGCTGGCTTTATTTAGAGCACTTAATAGATAAATATCCACTATGGGACTGAGAAGTAAACTTAAAGAAATTACATTTGGGGCATTATTAATAAAAAATATCAGAGCAAGAGCTGAATAAATAATACACAAACAACCTATGAACTCTCTGGACTGTTTTCTTAATAAGATCCATGCTATGAACAACACTCAGCAAAGAACTTACAAATGCAAACATTATGTAGCAAAGTTCTTGCCCTCAAGTAGAATATTCACAAAGTTTGACACAGGCAGATGCTTAATGCTGCACTGCATCAGATGAGAAAATGAACTCACCAGCAAAAATGTTTTGACTGTAGTGAAATACAGTACAGGCAGCAAAGTAATCTTTAAATTCTGTAATAATGTATACCTTAGAAGATTTGGAACAGAGTATTGAAATCTTGAAGAGTGGAAAACACCTGTGCTTATACAGATGTAAAGAGCTCCATGTTTGAGAATAAGATCATCATTCTAGTCTTCTTTTGTGGAAAGTTAAGAAAGAAATGGGGAACTCTAAGGAACATTAACTTCTCAATTAATTATTTAAAGTGTTTATTTCTCTAGACTAACTTTGACTTACATTAAACCTGCCCTATGATACTTAAAAATATTTTTGTTTGTTTTTTGGCAAAGAGTACCTGCTTTATTCATGAATCCTAATAGCAGGATAAGTATGTTTATAGGCTTAGGATTCAACATATATAGTTTGATATCCAAAGCAGAGGGAATTTAATCCTAAATAATTTGTTTTGGGAAACACAGATCAAAACCCTATACTATTTGATACTGGATTAAAACAAAACAAAACAAAAACCAAACCAAACCAAACCAAACCAAACCAAACCAAACCAAAAAAAAAAAAAAAAAAAAAAAAAAACAAACACCAAAACTTTTCTCAAAATAAAAANAACAAAACCCAAGACTTTTTCTTAAATTAAATATTAACTTTGAAAATTGAATAATGATTTTTAATAACCTGAAATTAATCCATCTCCATTTTATCAAAACCCTTTCTCCATAATACTTGTAAGTTCTTGCTGATTTTTTTTTTTAATTGCTTACCCAGGTTTACTGGCAAGGATTGAGCAGTCATATTGAGACCGCATGCATCATTTCACCTGTAAAGGAACTACAACTCTCCATCCCTGGAGTGGGACACTGCCAGTCACACAGAAGAGCTGCAGTCCTCATGGAGTTGCAGCTGTCAGAGCCGTTTTTTGAGCTGTGATGAATCTGAGGAGGAGCTTTGCTTGCTGGAGATGGTGCTTCCTAGTGGTGCCCCCTTCAAGCAGGTCCTCAATCTGTGCCATACCTGCAGGCATGCAATGCACCAAAGCATGTAAAAAT
Organism: Rhadina sibilatrix; assembly: GCA_013400275.1. Classification (NCBI taxonomy): domain Eukaryota; kingdom Metazoa; phylum Chordata; class Aves; order Passeriformes; family Phylloscopidae; genus Rhadina; species Rhadina sibilatrix. The sequence continues at coordinate 701,188 of VWYO01015880.1, forward strand.
GAAAGAAGCAGTTCCACTGCTACTTTATGCGCCCCTGAAATTCAGCTTTTTTCTGCAAACAAGGTAAGGAAAATAACTCTACATTTGTGCCTTCACTTCCCTGGAGTTTAGAATGTATTAATAGCTATAGGATTCAGAATAAATAAACTGGATAAAATCATCATATGATGTCCATTTTCTGAATATCAGTTTGGATTCTAAGTGCTGCAGTAAATTATCCTTAATTTTCAACTCAGAGCATCTCTGAAAATAGCAGAAATGTGGGACATCATTGTCTTTTCTCTTTATATTGTTAAGTGATGAGATTGTGGTAGCTGACCTTATTGAATTTGACATTAGAAGTTGATTCACCTTTTTAAAATCATTTTTACATATTGAATTTTGGCCTCTGAGGAATAGAAAACAATCAAAAATAAATTGGGAAAAATTGAAAAAAGAAACCAAATCAGAAAACTGAGAGAGGCACATGAATACATGAATAGCCTCCATCCGCACCACACCTTTTAATGAAATATATATGCACAGGATAATAAATGGATTTGGATTTTAACATATGTTTGCAGCAGCCCATTTACCAGAGCTATGAACTGAGGAGTATGAGTATTTGAGAAGTTTGTAAGAATGTCAGTTCTTTGCCTGCAGGTGGAGTGTTTTGTCATTCCAGGATGATTGTGTTTTGTGTGCTCTGCGGGTGCAGGCTCTCTGGAGCTGCTCTGCATGCTGCTTGACTGCACCATTTTACTGTGTATTCATGCAAATGAGTAAAACAGTTTTGCACTTTCTGGATGAACAACAGTGGATGGGTAAATGTTAGATATAACCATGTAGAATGGGAATAATCTAGACTACAAGTACTGTTGCGTCACATGACAAATTGCTTATTGCTGCATTAGGCACTGATCATGATTTAGGGCTGCAACTTTAGTCACAGTGAAAATCTGCATCATTTGCAGCATGATTGGGCTGTTTCATGGTGCATATACTATCTTTTTATTTTCAGTTTCTCTGTGATATAAATGCCTGGAACATATGTCTGGGATGGACACAGCTGGCTGTGCACTTGTCATGTTTTGTTGGTACTTATTATTTACATGCATACCTATATACAAATCTTTAAAAGAGATTCCTAAGTTATGTTGAAAATTAAAACACAGGAATAAAGGAAATGTGATATGCTTCCATTACATGGAGTAACAGAGACAGCAGTTGAACGGATAGCAGGTATGTGTATTGTGAAAGAGAGACTACTTTCAAGTTTGGAGGTTGGCCAAAGTGAATTCTGGTATAAAACAAGGCAAGGCACAGTCTCCGAAGAAGAAGATTTTGGTTGTCTCCTAGGAAAGAGGGCTCCAAGATACTAAAAAGGAAATAAACAGGACAAAACCCAAATTATCACACATTATTTCCAAAAACACAAGCATGAAAACACAAGCATGCATACAAATACTCAACACGCACATGCACACACACATCTTGTTGGCATTAACAGACATGTATGATTATATACAGAGACTCATGAAAAAAATCTAAAAATAGTTACAAAACTCCACCTATGTACCTGACAGAAAAATTCTGTCTGCATCCCTCACTCTCAAGTATTTTAGAGAACAGGGTCTCGGTGGAACAGCAAAAACAAAGTGAATTTTTGGGGACTAGTAAGAACAAATTTGTTTTCAATTAGACTCTATTAATCCCAGAACCACACTTGCAAACTGTCTTACCAGTAGTCAAGGGAAACATTTATTTACCTCCTGTGCTATAACTGACATCTCTTTTCCCTCCTGGTGTTGCAATCTGTCTCCTGAGAGGAGTTATTCTCCCTAAAGGAAACACCTTCTTCCTTATCCTTAATCAAAAGCCGTTGACAATGTAAGTTCCCCAGCATTGTTTTGTTCTGGTACCACCAGTACATCAAATAAATGAACAAGGAACAGTCATATAATAAAAAGTTCTAAAAAATATTAATAATTAGGGAAATAAAAACTTATATAATGAAAAATCATAAAGGAAAAGTCAACAAATTTGTGCAGAGCTATGGTCAAAGTAATATGTAAATCCTCAATGAATGAATTTTATAATTCATATAATTTTATAATTTAATATAAAACTTTAAAATTACCAAAGGCATATTGCTTGTCTGTATATTAAATATATAATTATATATTATCAACAGTGAAGAGCAAATTCTGGATAAATCTGTCCCAGAGAAGAGCAAAGATAATTTACAAAGATGTAATGACTGCTGAGAACCTGACTGAATAACTCTACTACATCATATGCCTTTAGAATCAGAAAAACCAGTAGAGCTCCTTTGAGAAACAGAGCAGAAAGTAGCTTTGAGGAGTGTCAAATGTATACCACAAACCTTCAGATCTCTGGTGAGCAATCTTGCCTCTAAAGAGGCGTGTTTGGTCACCTCAGTGTAATCCCAGTGCCTAACCATGGAGATGAGCTTTTCCTGTTTATTTGCTTTGATCATAGCCATATGCATGTGATACTTTTTGTCTGTGACACTTTCATTGAACTGTCCTTGCAATATCCCTGTGCTAACACCCAATCTAGTATTGCAGATTATTGCAAAGGAATACAACAGACTCAATGGATTAGTCACAGGCTTACCTTTTAGGAAAAAATGTTTTAATACAATAGTGGGTAGAACATGAACAAGAAATTTATCCATAATCTGAAAAGATAACAATTCCACATAAATAAGCAAAAGAAAACTGACAGCAACACAAGAAGCAGAGTAATATAGATACCAGTACACTGAGTGCCTATGCTTGATTCTTATCTATCTCTGCCCAGATTACTGTAGGTACACTGTTATAATTATTTATTTTTGCCAAGCTGAGTTCAGTCTTCTGTTTTCGGTTTTTGTTTTACTTTGGTTTTGTTTGGCTCTGTGTTTTGTTTATTTGTTTTTACAAAATTGGTTTCTAAAATAAGATTAGTAGCAAGAAAAAAAAAGAAGTAACCCCATGACACAGTAGACAGTTGATAAGGAGGTAGTGAGGTAATGAGACTTGTTAGTGGGGTCTGGAACACTGACCACATGCCCGGGTGTGCATAGAACATTAACAAATTCAACCCCTTGCTATATCCTCAGATTTTCTAGGAAGAATCTATTTTATAACTGTTAATAAATTCTGTGCTGATATCTGGACAGGCTTCCCTAGGAACTTTATACCCACACCTGCAATTTAGACAGATGAGGACAATCAACACAAAGAACAACAGAAGCAGAAGGTAATCTGTGTAATAGCACTGAATAACTGAAAACAAGGTGTTTTGGCTTCAAACTATTGAGCAGATTGCATTATGTACCTGAAGTACAATTGATATTTTCATGCTAAAACAATAAAAGTACATTATCTCCTCAGGAACATATGATTTTTAATGGCCATGGTCATGTGACAGGAGAAAAGGGATTTTTACTGCCAGAAGGACACATAAAACTCATAATAAAGAGAAAGAAAATGTTGTTTTTTTAAAAAAGAACAGAAAATTCATTCTGTGACGAGAAGAATGAAATATTTAATGGTAGGATGGGGAGAGAAAATGAGAGCAGAATTGGGGTTAGAATAAACCCTGGGTGCTGCAGAGCAGTAGAAAGCATAATTGAAGAGGTTTGAAAAGCAATGTTTTACTTTTATGTGAAGTTCTAAGATGCTGACAAACAATATGAGCTTTTTCTCGCTCTAGTATGATAGCCTTGAAATGTTTCAAATTTTTGAATCTATTCATTTTAAACCAAAGTCACCCTTTTTTCCTCCATTCCTCCAGACCCTTGGCTTCCAGTTTCCTCAAAACATACAGGTTGCAGGGATATACTTGGCTGGTTGGTTGGTTGGTTTGGGTGGTGTGGATTTTGTTTGTTTGTTTGCTTGTTTTGGTTTGCTTTGTTGTTGTTTTTTTGGTTTTTTTTTGTTTTGGTTTTTTTTGTTGTTTTGTTTTGTTTTGTTTTTGTTTTGTTTTGGATTTTTTTGTGGTGTTGTTTTATTTTTGTCTGCAGAATAAAAGGTTTGGGGGTCCTGGTGGACAAGTTGTCCAACAGCCAGCAGTGTGCCCTTCCTTGGGTCCGAGAGGGCCAGTGGTATCTTGGGGTACATTGGAAAAAGCATTGCCAGCAGGTGAAGGGAGCTGATCCTGCCCCTCTACACAGCCCTGGTGAGGCACAGCTGGAGTGCTGTGTCCAGTTCTGGGCTCCTCAGTACAAGAGAGACTTGGAGCTGCTGTAGGGATTTCAGTGAAAGGCAACAAAGATGATTAAGGTCTGGAACACATAACTTATGGAAAAAGCATGAGAGTTGGGCCTGTTTAAAGTCAACAAGAGTCAGCTGAGAGGGAGTCTCATCAATGTACACAAGTGTCTGAAGTGAGGATGTGGAGGAGATGAGGGCAGGACCTCAGTGGTGCCAAGCAGGGACAGAAGAAAGGTTGGAGGAAGTTCCATTTGTATGTGAGGAAAAATTTCTGTACTTTGAGTGTGACAAAGCACTGGAACAGGCAGCACAGATAGAGAATGTGGAGTCTCTATCTCTGGATATATTCAAAAGTCACCTGGAAGCAATCCTGTGCAACCTGCTTTAGGTGAGCCTACTTTAGCAGGGAGGTAGGACTAAACAATATCCAGCAGTCCCTTACAACCCCAACCATTATTTTAGTCTTTGATTCTGTATTTATAAACAGCACCATCTGTTTGTTCTTTGCTTCTTTGTTGAATAAAGATAGGTCTTTAAAGGGCAATGCAATGAAAAAAAATCATCTGACTAAAAAAATCAACACAAAAACAGTTTAATTTTTTTTCAGGAGACAGACTCTCTCACTGAGTCCCAGTGAATCTCTTAAAAAGCGATGTCATCTCAGCTAACAAGAAGGTGAACTTTAAAATGAGAGCAGTTGCACCTTAAGCATATTGTGATAGTTTAAGGCCACTTCGGGAGGAGAAATCTTAGGGAAACTCTCTCTCCTCTCTCCTAGCTGGTTCGGGAGAAAACTTGTCAGAGAGAAAGTGGAAAGAAACCTGTTCATTAAACTAGCAAAACACTCTTCTAGCACAATAGATTGAACAATACTAGATGATGAATTAAGGAAGACAAAGTCCTTCTTGTAGATGGTCTTTGCTCTCGGTTCTTTCCAGCGGTGGTGGAAGTTGCTGCAAAGAGTAGCTCCCAGTGGGTCTAGATGCCAGCTCCCCCGGCGGCCTCCGGGTCCTCAGTATGGGGGAGGTTTGAACAGTTCCAAAAAACAGGCGGAAAAAAAGGGGGAAAAGAAAAAAAGGAAAAAAAAGAAAGAAAAAAAGAAATGCGAAGCTTCTCAGCCCTAACTAAGCTATGCTAACTATCTACAGCAAAGTGAAAGTGAGTGCTGGAAAAAAAACAAACCTGCGGTCTGGGTGCCAGTGACTCACACTCTTCAAGGCCAGTCTGAGAGGTGTCTGAAAACAAACTGTGCACTTTCTCCCCGTTTACTCTCAGATCCCAATTAAAGGTACAGCTTGTAATATTCAACATAAACCCAACAGATGACTGGGGATACATCGTAATGTCACCCCAGGACAGCATATACTGCCACAAAAGACTTTGCACTATGAGAACATTACTTAAGTAATTTCAGCTTTTAAAACCCTTTTCAACTTGTTCTTTATTTTGCTTCAATAACAAAGTACAAGTCTTGACAAGACTTGACAGTTTATCATACAAACACTCAAAATATTCAAGGATTGTGCATTTCTAATCTAGGAGACAATTTCTAAGCACATGCAAAGCAAAACCAATGTGATCAAAAAGGTTCCTCTGACTCTATATTTAGACTGAAGTTCAGCTATCGTCCTTTGTAAAGGATTTCTGAATGCTCAGTCTTTTTGTTCCACAGAAGTGAAGGATAATTCCAAAATAGACTTAATCAGTCTTCCCTGATGAAGCTGCTACTACTCATGGAGATTAATTACGTGTATTTCTCTGGATAACAGGAAGTTGGAATGATTCAATAATCCAGTATGTTGGCCTTGTAGCAAAAAGAGGTTATTGTTGGGGTCTAATGTATCCACCACAGAATGCAGAAAGATTTTATAAAAAGAAACAAACAGCATTAATCATCATTTGAGTTTGTTTTCTGCTCCTAAGGTAAAGGAGAAGGAAATTCTTTTGGTGACAATGTGTTATGTTGATTTAAGTTCCTAATATGAGGAAAAATTAATAACAGAAAATCTGAGGCCCAAGTTGGTATCTACTTTAAGCTTAAAGAAGACTCTTCAGAGTGACTTGAGGATTACATAGGGAATAGACTAAAAAATACCTTATCAGTTGCATTCAAAATAATGTATTCAGCATGAAAACTCTCCCAAGGAGAGCTTGTCCAAAACACTGAAACCCTCCTGGAGAGATTGACTCAATTATCAGCTGTAATAGCATCAGGTGACAGACTTTAGTAAGCAAAGCGTTGCATAGTGAGAAAACTCTACTAGCAAGCACCAATTTACACCTCTGAATTGATGTGAATATTTGTTAATATTTCCTTGTTTGCTTTGTAGCTATTAATTGATTAATGAAATCCTAAAGAGAAGCAAATACACAGTATGGGGTGAGCAGGTGTTACCGCTCCCTTTTGGCAGGTGATGGGGAAACCAAGAAGAGACTTACTGATGACTTACTTGAGACCAGGCTGCTCATCATGTGGAAACATTCCTGCAAGAGGCATACTCTGACAGCTGACATCTGGAACTCCTGTAGTATGTGGTGATGTGCTTGTACTACCATAAGATGGTGTTCATTGTCCCTTAGCTCTTCTTTCATAATTCATGCACTTATGAGGTGTCCTTAAAGTAGTTAAAAAGGTCTTGGCTATGTTTTAGAAAGAAGGTGGTTCTCTAACTCTAGGATTTTTCTAACTCTAATTCATTTTGGTATCAGCTGCCCACAAACACTGTGAGTTGTCTTGTGTCTGTGCTACCAAAATAAGCTGTCCCACATTCTCTTTCCCTATTAACTTCTCACTTCCCTGCAAAGACAGAGTTTTTTCAGTAGCAGAACATATTTATAGAGTTATTACTACATGTAAGGCAGGATAATTTTGCTCAGATAAAAAAGAGAGTGGGAATGATTCCCATTGTACAGGAGGTACGTGAGACTGCATTGGAAAATATACTTAAAATACGAAAGAACCAGTACCTTGTAATACACAGAGTTAAGCTGAGGAACATCTACAATTTTGCATGTGCATCACCTCGCAGCTAAGTTTTCTCAACTGCTTTTCTCTTCCTTTAAAACATTGGAAAATGCTATTTCTGTGGAGTAGTCCTGCAAACCTGACAGCCTTTCTTGCAGAAATTCCCTTAAGTATTTTGCTGCCTCTTATGCCTAGATCCACACTTAGAGGCTCATGGGTGTTAGACTGACCCATCATTTTGCATGAGTTACCCTTATTAGAGAGCAGAAATGAGATTAATTGGATGTGTCTTTACTGTTATTTCAAACATTATAAGCTGTCCTTAACCAAGTGCTTTTTATAAAGTAAAAATTAATACACTGACATTAATGCAAATTTCTGCATAATAAACAGCTCTATGCAGTATCACAAGGTTTGCTTTTATGTGCTTACTGCCATGAAATCAAGAAAAGATAGACAATCCAATCAAAATGTTGCAAACAAAGAAATTCACAATTCTTTCCAAGGAAAGCTGCCCTGAGATTAGATGTTATCCAGCATAAAACATGGATCCACAGTGGGTTATTTCTCCTATTTATGGGTCCTTCTATACCATTGTTTCCTCTTTCTTTGCTGAGTGTCTCTTTGGGATCTTTATCTCAGACATCCGTTTTGAACAGGCATTCTTATCATCCCAACCACAGCTTCAGTAACCACAATCACCACCACCATAAATAAATTCTTATTAGTAGCCATGAAATAATTCTTAAGGTCTGTTAAACATTTCAATAATTAAAAGGGTTCTATGTTCTCAAACATAATATTTTAAGTTATAAAATTTCATAGTGTATTGGTGAAATCTTTAGCAGTGAATGAAGCTGCAGATGCTGAAACTCAGAACTCAGAAACTGCTTCTGTTTGTCCAACTGAATAATGGAAAGAAATGTATGCATCAGAAATTGGAAGAGGTTTGTGAGTATATTTGTTGATAATATATAAAACATTATTTTATAGGCAGTTATTATTTTATAAGGAGTTATTATCTTGGTATCCAAACCTTTTGAAAAAGTTTAGGGAGAATGCTATTGAAAGTGTAATTCTCAGAGTTACGTAAAACATCATTTGAAGTACAAGTGGCAGTTGGGCAAAAAGGAAGATTTTGTTTCTTGAATAATGCTGATATGTCTCAGCAGAGCAATGATTCAGCTGCCCTAAGCTCATCATCAAGAGTATTGTGAAGTGTATTTAGTCAAGATTCTTACTCTTAGAAAGAAAACCAAATAAAATACATTTTTTGCATAGGGGCAAAATCCACATATTATTAGATCAGTATTATGCCAAATACAAAACTATCTAGAAAACTTTCAATAGCTAATTTGCTGAATGCCATTTCCATTCAAATACACAGACAGCAACAGCAGATCTACCAACCTAATGCTTCTTCCTTCAAGAGCCTAGGATATATGCATTAAGGTAGAAAGCTTGATTGCACAGTCTTTATCAGTTTGAGTTAATTTTTTTTTGGACATGGTGAATCAATACAGTATGTCATAATCCAGATAGGGTTTTCCTCTATAGTTGCATCTTGCATTTTCTGGACATTCAGTTTGAAATTTCTGCTATCATCTACTGTAGAATGGATGAAAACAACCAGTAGCCACGCTGACATTTTTTCTGTTCTAAACTTCATGTTTTTAAGTGTAGATATGGCCTGTATTGTTATTCCTATGGGTGGGTGTACAGTAAATTTTCCAGATAAAATCTGTTATGACCAACCAGTTCCCCATGCAGGCAGGGACCCAGCTGCGTATGTATCCAGCTCTGTAAATATTTCTCTTACTTCTAGTGGACCCTGTTGCTCTGGGTTCAGTAAGAGAATTTGTGAAAATGGGGCCTAATTGTGAGGACAACTTGTGGGATTCATGTAATACCACACAAATATGTATTTTTCTATCTTTCTGAGAAGTGGAAAGAAATCTGGCAGTGGAATCAGAGATCTGGGAAACCTATGACACTGAAATAATAGATGGCCACTTACTGCATGCATGAGGTTTCAATTCTCTCCCCAGGACTTTTATGATTACAGTTCTCAGTTCAGAAATGGCTGTGATCAGCCCTGAGAGTGAATTACAACTGTGTACAGACCCTATAGGTGACTACTAATTGCTATCCTGACTAAGAAGGGTATTTTTCTCCCATACATTGCAACAGCAGAAAAATTCTGTTCAAGACATTTTGTATTGGCATCATGCCAGCAGACTTAGACTGAATGAAATAGTCACTGTCTTGGTCTGCTACAAATTTCAGCCCTAGTTTACCAACCCCTTTGGAAAGACAAATAAATGTGATTTATAAATTGTTTAGAATAAATGTCTAAAAGACATGGATCTGGACGATTTCCAACAATGTCAGTATCTGGCATCCTAAAGTGTTTGCTGAACTGTTCAGTGGACCCTCCTACAGTGGTAGGAAATGTTAGCAAAAAGGCTGGGACAGCAACAGAGGACTGTCACCATCCCTGCCACTCTAGTATGCTCTGCCTGCAGGTATAAGCCACTTCCCATGACAGAAAAAGGGGAGAGATAATAGCTTAAAGGTTTTATTGGGCACAGGAACTAGACATTTTAAAATTACAATCTTTCTTTCATTACCTGGAAGAATGCTTAAGGATGTATTGAAGCCAGAAGGACTGATGTTTTTTAATGTCCAGCCTTCTGAAGCAACTTAGGCAAGATATCATTCTCAAAGGAAAGAGCACTCTCCCACCCTTTCTTTTAAGTATAGCACAAATTTATCCCTCTATAATTCCACCCCAGCCACCTTCTCCTACCTCCCTGCCATTCCTTTCATTATGTCTAGAAGTTGCAGTTCTGACTACAGAACCGACTGGGATCAAAAATCTTCCTGTCACTAAAGGAAATCCCCTCAGTAACAATTATGTTTAATAACAGTGGAAGGCTTTCTTCACAATGTTTCTTCACAAAGCCTTCCAAAGTATATCTTCCCCTTTTTCATCCCCAATGGTGACAAAATTTTTGAGGAAAAATGAAAACTTACATCTTTGCTAGAATTTTGCTACAACAAATAGTTTGCAAATACAGCAAACAAAGAACAGCAAAACCAACAAAACCGACAGCAACAAAGCAAAATTCAGTTTTTTGAAGGGAACCACCTCCCACACTAAAATGAAAAGCTAGAAAACAGGAGCTTATCTGTGTCTATGTGAGAAAGAGAATCTCTCTGGATCTGGCAGACTATTCTTTGAAGAGTATATGGGTGTTAAGTTTTGAGAGAGCCCTGTGAAGGATTTCTAAACTTCTGAAGGCACAAGAAGCTGGAGTGTACACCCATCACTGAAATGCTCTTAGGGCAGGACTGACTTACTATGAGAATGGAAGCTCTGCCATCTCATACTTGCTGATGCATGTAGCTTGCTGTTAAATAATAATAACAGTAATAAAAAATGTAATTCATAATAACAGAATATTTTTACAATTGCTAATGAAGGAGACTGCTAATCTGGTTGGTAGAAGTAGAGTTCTTTGTCTCTGCTGCCAGAAACAGTAAAACTTATAATTATTTAAGCAGCATGCTGGGTGGGCTGGCAACAGACATTATAAGTAATGCAATAATAAGATATAAAGGCTTTATCAGTGGAAAGGTGACAGAACATAATGTAAAATACAGCCAGAAATAATCTTTAGATGATGATTACATCTAGATAAGCATGGCAGGTTTTCTAACCAGTGTAGAGCAGTATTACCTGATTTCATCAGTATTGACTACCAAATGTGTATGTATTCTCTTCCCACATCCTCAAATCTTCTTTTCTCCCAGAGGCAATTTCCTGATGGAGAAAATGGAGACTAGTGGTTACAACAGAGGACTTAGAATAAGCTATTTTGAGCTGTACCACTAAATCATTTCCTGACCTTGGCAAAGTCAATCACAGGAGCTATGCATCATTTTCCAGCTTTAATATGAGAATGATCACAATTACCTCCTAAAAGTGTGGCTAATGCTTCAAGAGTAAAGGTTTATAAAGCATGTATAATTCACAAAAGGAAAACTCTTTGGTGGTTATGTACTTTCATGACTGCACCCCTGGAAACAGACATGGGTAGAAATCCAGAAGTAACACTTGTCCTAACTGTTTTTTGGAAGTCTTTGTGTTTTGTTATTGCCTAGTGCTGTAAGTCAGAGAGAACTGCAAAACTATAAAATTAACCTGAGTTTCTGATGGCTTGGAAATGTGTTCCTCCCAGTTACAGAGAGGAAGGCAGGCCTTGGTGCTGTGTGGGAGTGACCAAGCTGTTATTCTATACCACCGACAGCATTGCTGGCACATGGTTTTGGCCAGAAAAGCTGTGGCACTGAATCAGAGGTGCACTGTCTGGTCTTGCTCACTCCAGCGATGACTGTCAGCACTGGAATTGTGGAGCCCATTCTCTGTCCCCCCTGTCCTACGCCCCTTTCCTCCAGGATGTTTTTGCAGGACGTGGTGGTGAGGAGAGGCAGCAGTGCCACTCCGGGTGTGATGCTAAAGAGACATCTCTGAGGGGCAGCTGAGTGTGAGAAGTGACAGCGCAAGAAACCGAGTTAAACCGACATCAATGAAGCAGCTGCACAAGCCCTACTCACCTGACCTGGCTTCCAAGGGTTTGTCTGTCCTTGCTTTTCATTGCTTTTGAGCTGGGCACGGGGAAACAACGGCCATGAGAGCTCCCCTGCCATATTGCCTTTATTTGGCTAGTGTGGCACAGTGGGCAGGAACAGTCACTGTATTTCCTTTGGGGAGATCACACAGACATGTCCTACACAAAGCATCTGCCATCCTGATTTTGTTCCCAGTGGTGAATATCTTTATGTGGGTTAAACACCTTCTCTTTTATGCATACTTTTGTCATTAATTTTGCTGTTGCTGTTGTGCATGTCTTATTCTACTGCTTTAAGCTTTTAGTAAATCGCTAACTCTCATTCTCTCTTTTTTTTTTTTTTTTTTTTTTTTTTTTTTTTTTTTTTTTTTTCAGGCTG